>QVNW01000955.1:0-73602 GCA_014825475.1 Pseudomyrmex flavicornis | reverse complement strand
AAAAAAAAAAAAAAAAAAAAGAAGCGAACGTACAGAAAGGTCGATGCCAGTTCTCTGGCCGTAGTAAGAGATATATTCATACGTAAGAAATATAAAAAATATAAAAGAAAGTAGCACAGTTTTGTTGACAATGATGGATGAGGATGCACGCACGCTGTATTGTGGAAATCTAAGTGACAAAGTGTCCGAGGATGTTCTTTATGAATTGTTTCTACAAGTTAGTATTCTAGTTTCTTCTAGAATTGATTCCATACATATATGTTTATGTATACATGATTCGATGCGTAATTATGTTCTTAATTCGTATGTATGTATTTACATTGCATAATATAAACTAGACATTTATATGAAAAGAATCTGTTTATTTAAATAAATAATATATAATATATATATATATATATATATTGAATTTTGAAACTGTTGGATAAATATAAGATTTAGTGCATACAAATTTTGTGCTATATTAGGGAGGCCCTGTACAAAAAATTTCCATTCCTAAGGATCGCGACGGCAAGCCAAGATCGTTCGCATTTATCACATACAAACACTCGCATTCGGTGGAATATGCCTTACAACTGTTCGAAGGTACGATGTTGTATAATCGTCCGCTTAATATGAGATTAAGGAATAACGAGGAGTCGCCACAACAAGCAGAACAATCTCTGAAATCCATTCGCAATATGAATCAAATGTTGGAACTAGGTCAGCAAATGATCATAGGAAATTATGTGCCACAGAGCAACAATGACGTGTTCGGTACAAATGGTTTGCACAATACCCCCCCGACGTATCCCAAACACTTTGAAATGAGTTGTAGCAATAATGATAAGAATAGGAACTATCCTTATCAAAGAACTAAAGACAAGAATCACGAGAGAAACAGAAATAAAGACAGAAATAGAAAGCACGAGAACAAAGATAGAAATAAGGATAGGAATAGAGAACACAATTTGAACGATTATAGCAGAAATGACAAGGCGCACTATAATCGAGAAAGCAATTACGCCCGATACAGACCCAATGGTTATTCCCATCACAATGAGAATAGAAAAAGATGGACGTATCATTGACACTAATTAACCATCTTCTTCTGTATTCAGTCAGATTTTTACTGTATTTAATTTTGACTGATTTTTAAATTTGTAATTTTTATCTTTTTTTTTTTTTTTATGCTCGCTATCTATAACAAAAAAAACATATTGGCATTACATTTTGTTATCACATAATTGTGATTCTTGATATGATTGAATATTAAATATTTATACGCGAGTTAGGTAATTTGAGTTACAACTCCTGAACCCGGGACGCGTCGACGCGCAATACGCGGGGAAACAATGCGATATCTGGTTTATTTTTTTTTTTTTTTTGCTGCTTTTTTAAAGCAGCAGCAAAATGTTGATTGGCTGTCGCATCGTTTCTTGTGATCGCGTTGACACGTTCCGTGTGAGATTCACTAGAGCTAGTAAACAAAAATACATAAATGAATGGGAGCATTGTGTGTACATATGTATGTGTGTGTATGTGTATGTATGATATATACACGCAAAATTAAATTTGCAGAAAAAAATTGTGTAAAAAAAAAAAAAAAAAAAATATCACCATTTACATTACCATACATTACCATAAATGGTAAATTTGTATTTAAGAAAACTTTCGAAAGATAGACCTTCATTTTCTTGTATTATTATTATTATTATTATTATATACATCAGTTAATATATCATATCAGCTAGGATGAATTTTTATGTGCATTGCTATATATATATATATATGTGTGTGTGTGTGTGTGTGTGTGTGTGTATATATATGTATATATATACATATACATACATACATACATATATACATATATATCAATAGAGATAAACTGTTGTAAGCTTTATTTTGCATACTTACATTTGATATTTCATATACTGACACAAATGTTAAATACATAACACATTCTGTATGATTTGTATTGCCTTCGTAAGTTCTGATTTAATTTTGCCTTTCGTTTGTACTTAAACACACTAGCGGCCTTTTGCGCTAATGCAATTACGGCTGCGTTAATATTTCCACTAGGCAACGACGGAAGAACTGACGAATCCACAACATACAAATTTTTCATATTACGAACCCTAAAAAAAAAAAAATAGAACGTAATATATATATATGTACATATTAGAGATTAGATATATATGTACATGTGTGTATGTGTGTGTGTACATATATAGAATACTCTCGCTTTTTCTCTCTCTTTCTAATCGATTAAGTAAAAATAAAAGACCTATATTTCCCTAATTAATTTATTGACTTTTCAACACCAAAACCTGTGTAGTTCATCGAATTTTGATCAATTTTTTGTTTGTCTAGTTTTTATGTAGAGCGATAATAATTACTTGAAGGATGCATCGACGACATTATTCATACGGCATGTACCAGCTGGATGGTAAGACGTCAGAGTTAAATGTTGCACGTAACATATCCAATAATCCTTGGTATCAAACACGTGGTTTTTACAACCGGGAAAGGGTTTTTTATTGAGGGATACGCCATGAGCTCTCATAACGCTCGTGTTCAAAAGTTCCTTCATAAAGTACAAGCCTAAAATTTTATTATAATTATTAATTATATGAAGCATTTATGTGAATTCTTGTGTACATGTTCTACTTGCCTTCTACAAGAGTGTCGATGTCATCCTTATTCGACAAATATTTCGGATCGATTAATGGTTTATCCGCAGGATTGTTGCTCCGCAATTGTATTTCTCCGTTACTCTTCGGATGTAGCAAAACCGGCGCAATTGTCACTGTGTTTTCGTATGAAAGGGAAGCAAAATACTCATTATACACCTAGAGTAAAACATTTCACAAAAAAATATTTTCACATTTTCTAATGTTTTTCATTTTAATATTTTTATTGTCGCGTTTACTTCATACAATATATGTATTCGTGTGTACATAAAATTTACCTTATCAGAAATACCCATCGTATTTTTAAGAATGAAGCCATGATCTTCTGATGCACCAAGAGGTAGAACCATCAATTGCAGATCTGGTGGTGCAGACTTATTTGTATGCAAAGCACTATAGAAGCTTCCTAATACCTCAATTCCTGCTGATGTCCACGGCCCTAATTAAAACATTATATTTATGAGATACAAGATAAAATATGACATAATGAAAAATAAAATAAGATACCACAGATGTATTTATTTTAAACTTTTTGATGATTTTAATTATGCCAATGTTTAACATTTTTAAAATAGAGAGGATAAAATACAACAAAGAAATATGGACAAATACATCTGTGCGCATCTTCCCATCTTATTGATTAGAAAAAAAAAATTAACATATTGTTTCACCTTCTCCAAAAAGTAAATAATTGATCGCCGATATAGGATTTAAGATGTCAAAAAGATTCAACCCGAGACTCGTGTTGAGTACGACCAAATCAAGACCAGTTAGTACGTGATCCACCAAAAATTGACCAACTGGTAAGTCATTAATCACAGTAATCTAGATTTAATGATAGTTGCGATTACAAAAGTAAAAAATTATATAATTAAAATAGATGTAATTTTAATTTAAAACTAATAAATAATATATATTTTTACACAATTATATATTTAGAGACGTATAAAAGTTGCTCTATTCTCGAAATGTTTTACTTTCGATCTCGCAGCATAGTGCTGCAATCTCTTGATTGAGACTTGGGACAAAATTTTGTCTATTTAGTTGTGCACTTACATTGAGATTCTTCAAATGTTTTCTGGGTCCGATTCCAGATAACATCAACAACTTCGGACTCTCAATTGCGCCTGCGCTTAGTATAACTCCTTTCTTCGCTATTGCTGTATATTTATTGCCAAATCTAACAAATTCGATTCCTTCAGCTTTTTTATCCAGATTTACTAATATCTTCAATTGTTATATTTTGGGTTATTTTCTGTTATACACATACATGCCGAGACAAAAGAAATATTAGAGATACTTACTTTGTCAGCACGTGCATGAGTAAGTACAACAAGATCAGGATTGTATTTATGACTCAGTACTTTGTCTGAACTCCACCTCTTGCCATTCTCCATTGTCAACTGAGCCTTCATAAAACCTAAATATCACAACAGATAACGATTAAAGATTATTATCCAAAAAGAAACTTGAAAATATCAGGTATGAAACAGATACCTGTAGCCATTTGTGAGTTCAAGTCGGTTACATTGTGATTTAATTCTCTTATTGCTTCCAAAATTATATCGGCAAACTCAGAATTCCATCTTAATTCACTGATGCTCACTGATTTATCAGTTTTTGTAGTGAACTCTAAAATCATTCAAATTTAAATACGTATAAAATTGATGTGTATCTAAAATAATGTGAAATTATATATACCAGCAAAATTTGGAAACCATTTTTCATAGTCCAGCCAATGTCCCAACACATAAGCCATATAATTCAAACGGCTTGTTCCACCAAGAAGTTTTCCTTTGGGCCATCTGCTTTGCTACAAAAATCTTTGTGACAAAATACTGGATAATTCACAACTGGTGAGAAGATAAAAACTATAAGATACATCAAGATTTAGATAAACATGCCAGTGTTGCACTTACATTATTGATTAAGGATTTACATGCATGCTCTTGAGGAACTGTGAGATATTGCCAGTCATAAACAGACTTTTGAATCATTGGTGTCAGAAGTGGTATGTCAAGGAAATATGGTGCGGCACCACCTGCTTCTAATAATAACACACTGTGATTATCTTCTGCTAAATGAGATGCTAAAAGTGCACCAGCAGTACCAGCGCCAACTGAAAAAATAATTAAATTATATGTATAGGCAATCAATTACAAGTCAATTTTCCAATTTTTCCAGATTCTCTAATCTAATTATTCTAATTAGTAAGTGCACAACTTACCAACGATGTAATTGTATTGTTGCATATCTTTGACATCATTGAAAAACCATTGAAAATACATATCTATAATATATGCAAAATTAAGATACAAAATAAAGACCGTGCTGATGATCATGCACAATATTGGTTTCAGAAAAATGAACATTTTGTAGATTTCTTTGCTCTCATCGGGTTTTGATTCTTTTCTCTTTTGACAATATAAGAACATCTATCGCAGCAACTATCGAGATCATAGCTGCAGCAAACAGATAATACTTCGAAGCATTTGCAGCGTTATATTAACCGTAAAAGTGACCAATCGCGATATCGAGTAGCGACATTTATCAATCACAGTTTGACGACACTTGGTCTGTATTGATGGTTTTAATCTTTGGAGAACCGGCCTAGCCTTAATAACGGCTCTACCCGATAACTTTATATAAGACATTGTTACATATGTGTACAAGCTTTAAATACTACGACTGCGGATCTTATATGTGCAAGTCGATTTCAAGGAAAACATGCCGGCTTTCTGAAGGTTAAGCCAGCGATGCTTTTTTGTGCTCGCTAGGAATTGTTTGCACGCTCCTACGCTCGGTGTAATACAGGCTTTACATACGTATATTGAGGCTGTCATACGCATCTAAATACGCATATATTTGTGGGGTACACACGTAGCTGCGGCCATCTTTCCAAGAAGAAATAAACGAAATAAACGCTCGAGATTAAGCCAACCTTACCTCACCCGACGATGATCAACTGTGATCAACGGTGGTCACCAGTATTCACGTATTCGCAGGTGCGATAGTGTGGGTAGCCAGTGACAGACGTCAAACAAAACGCGTTTTTTCATATCTCCTCGTCTTCGGTGAGGTTCCGTTGTCACCGAGGCGGCGAATGAGTCGAACGTGAGTGGAGTCGGAAGGAAATCATGGCGAGTCGTAAAACAAGCGACGAGTCGTGTCGCCAATCGTCGCTGCCAAATCGCCACTTGTGGCCCTCGTCCGATGACGAGGAAAAGACGGACTCCGCCGCTTGTTGCGGTTCGTCGTGCAGACATCCTCCGACGCCGACGGACAACGCCGTCCTCTTATCCTCGTCTTCGTCGTCCGACGAGGAGAAAATGACCAGTTCTCATTCCCGGCACCCGTACAATCGACGGCTCAGGAAACCAAGAGGGCAACAGGCAACAGGTTACAAAATTCATTCTGTTTATTGCACGTTATTTATTGCACATTATTGTGTGCGTATTGTATGTTGTACATCATTTGTACGTGGCGTATTGCCGTATGTGTATTTAATAACAACTCCGCAATTCTCGAATAGATTTGGACGCGTTGCATCGTGACAATAATTCCTTCAGTTTCAAGGACTTTTTGAAGAACGGCATGCAACAGACAAATTATCACAATACGGGGGCAAGGCCCAAAGTTTACGCGTCCCCGGTGTCAAATACCAACAACGACAGGGACAGTATAAGCGGAAACATTTATTCCAATCGCAATCCGACGGAGCTGCCAGATTTTGTGCAAGATCACCTGGTCATTGAGCAGTGTTATCTGAATCAAGACGCTGTTCAGCCTATATTGCCCGATGTGGACAATCTACCTGACTTCGCGTTGAACAGTATGGAACAGAGAAGAAAAACAAGAAAGAGACAGTCCAGAATGCAGAACGAAATCAAGGGAAACAACTCTGATCTGTGCGACAGGCTGAGATCGGTTGACCTCACCGGTACGCTGAATCAGGATTTGCCACACAGAGATAACACCATGTCGAATATATCACATTTGAATCACTTGGATTTGCCTACATTTGAGAATAGACTCGATGAAGCCGGGGCTATTCTTACTCCTCCCGAGAGCAGAGGTTTTGTTTTTCTTTTGACAATCTTTTTTCATTGTCACATTTGTATATTTATTTTTACAAGATTTGCGAACGCATACGCGAATGACACAAAAAATGATAATTCTTGCAGGATTTCCATTCGATTTGCCGCTACCTGTTTCTCAATCCAATCCCAATGCAAACGCGCAGAACGGTCTTCCAGGAAGTGACACAAGTGTGCACAAATCTCTGCCGGATTTTTTAAACGACGGTCCTATACATAACAAATCCACAGATCCGGAACCCATCGCGAACATGACGGAGTCCGCGGAGAGAAGGGTAAGATTGTCGCGATTCCGAGATTAAAAAAATGTGAATGAATTAAGTGGAATGTATTCCCTCCCCCAAAAAACCATGTGTTGCAGCTTTTACTTGAAAATGAAAGGTTACGTCATCAGTTGGATGTAGCCCAGCGAGAAATTAGTGAAAAAACGGAAAAGTAATTATGAAATCGTCAAAAACCAGTTTGCTTTACACAACGCGCCGATTATTTGCATCATCGACATGTGTAATGTATTAATTGCAGAATTCGTTCGCTCGAAGCGGAACTGCTGTCCAAAAATGAAATTGTGCACGAAGAAACGGCGAGTCTGGAAAAAGCGATGGAGGAAGTCGAGGACAACTTGAAACAAAGTACCGTAAGTACACGAAAAACACAACAACACATCGGTATTTTATTCTCTCGGTAAAAATACAACATGCCAGTTGTATTGTTTGCAGAAGCGAGCGGCCAATGCCGAGTGCACTGTTATGTCATTGAAGAAAAAGATAAAGACTTTAACGGTTGGTATCTTGTGAATATCACGAATCACAATTTGAAGTGACGAGATGCGAAAGAAAACTAATATATTGACTCAATTAATTCAGACAGAAATATCTTTGCTACGACTAGAAAATATTGAACTTAGAGCTACTATGGAAGTGGCTGATCAGAGAGAAGTAAACGCCAATATGAATCGCACGGTCAGAAGACTCGCTCGCGATTTATTTGCAGCAGCATCGTCGGCCGAAGTGTCTCTCAGGTGAAGAATTACTTGATTTACTGACACGCGTCTAAGTTTTTGAAAATATTTCAAAATTTAATTTGCATTGTAGATTCTAACACAAAGATGCGCGGTTTCGGACTTGTTGTCTTTATATCTTTAATTTTGTTGTAAATTTCACAGACAACTGATGTCCGGCGTGGAAAATCTGAGAGTCCTAGCGTCGACCCTCGAAAACGTAGACAGGATAGAAGACTGGACCAAAGACTTTTTACTCGATTCTGACGAGGACAATGCTGCTGGTCCTGCAGTATAATGAAGCTTATATATATATATATATTTTTTCTTTTTCTCTCTTTCTCTTTCCCCTGCACACACACATACATACGCAAAAAATATGCAACTTTTCTCGATTAGAAATATATTTTTCCAGTAGTGCAATATATATTGTGTATCTCCGGGAAGAAGAAATAGCGATCCTCTCTTCTCTCTCTCTCTCTCTCTCTCTCTCCCTCTGTACACTTTAAGGTCACAAATTCTCTTTGATTAAAAAAAGATTTATAATCAGAGTCTTCGACACTTTTACACAATAATAAAAATTTTGTTAGTTACATAGTTAACAACTTTGATTTATCTGTTTCGTCTTTGCGAGAAGAACTGATAAATTAATAATTGTTAAAAAATATATATATATTTGTGAACATATGAACGTGCATTATCATTAACGTATTTATACGTTGAGATATAAGAGTTAATTGTATGTGTGTGTATATATCACAAATCTATTTATAGCGAGGGAAGTTGTCTCACATATGTTGTAAACGTTGTATGTGTGCGTGTGTGTGTGTGTGTGACCTCGGAATCAATTTGCGAAATTCGCACATGTATATCCGTCTATGCAATCGAATCAATATCGATCCACATAACAGTCTATTTTTCCAGAATTTCTCCCGAGAACATAAAAAAAAAAAGATAATCGATAATCAATTGATGATGCTGCGTATATAAATGTTTTGTTTTGTTTTTTTTTTTTTACTCAAAGCGCACAAAAAAGAGTTAATTGTGCAGACTGTCGCGTGATTTCGCAAAGTTTGGCAGACGAGTCAAGAATGATGATTTGATTGATGAGCTGATTACCCAACGCACGATGTAGGTCAGAATTATATTTTTTGACAAGGAAGATCAGGATCTATGTACAGCGTGTATACATGAGAGGCTTTAAAATAGAATTTTACAAAACACAACACAACACACAGATATAGAATTATATTTAATCCGATGTCCGTAAATTTTCTTTCTCGTAAAATTGTTTTGATTTAATTTATAGATCGCATTAATGTATGAAAATGTGTGTACACAAGGTATATCGAAAAAAAAAAAAAAAAAAAAAAAAAATTATCTCTTTTTATCTTTTGAACTACAAATTTGTAAAAAAAAAAAAAAGATTGCCTAAAGTCCAGAATGGAGCGAATAAAACCACTCTCAAGAGTCGAATAGTTTTTAAGACACCAATCGTGTGACCTTAAACTCTTGACTTAAATCGTCTTCGTCGACTTTCCCAATACCAAACAAAGATATTTTCTCGTTTGAAACGAGAATCCAAATCAATATCTATAAAAAAAATCAAAGACAAAACGATAAAAAGTAAACCTCGTTTAAGTCTTTCTCTCTCTTTAAAAACCTGCTCTTTTTGAAATGTACATTTTGTTAAATGTCCCATTGTAAGTACACTGATCATCCATCGAAGTTGGTTGTATTGAAAGGAAGATATGCATTACATTTTATATATATATATATATATAAATATAATTATTTATATATTATATATATATATAAAATATAAAATATATATATATAATTATTTATATATTATATATATATAAAATATAAATATTTCAATATGTAATAAATAGTCTAGCGCGCTATTTTCGAGATGAGTTTATAAATTTATATTGAGAATTATTTTATAAGTTATAGAAGTAGTTTCTGTTAGAACGCGGCTGTCGCGGAGCCGTCGACAAAGCACGTTTATATTTATATATATATATAAAATAAATTACATATGTAGTACAAAAAACTTAAATGCCAAAACAAGGAAGGTAAACAACAACAAGTCAAATCACAGTATATGGACCAAGGTTTTCGCCTGTTAAAATTCTTCGAAAATACTAAGTAAATCGGTTTGCGTCTCGGTGTGATTCGTTTGGGTGTTCATCCAGGATTTGCACGACACCGTGGGAATGTTACAATCGTTGTCGCAAATCAGTGACTTCGTTTGCGTCTCGGTGGAGACCGCGATGTCGTGCGACCACGTCTGAGTTTGTATGTCGGTCAGACCCAGATCGGAAGACAGAATCTCGTTGCAGGTCTGAGTGCACGTGTTGCTGTACAGTTCCTCCATGTTGTCTAAATTGTCTGTGGTTTGCGTCTCGATGGTCGAACTCAGAGCGAACGATCTCGACAACGATTCGGAATAGAAGTAGGACGGCAAGAACGCTTGCTCGGTTTGCGTCTCTATGCTGCTGAATCTGTCGTCGAACGTTTTGCCGGCGGTCAGTATCGGATCCGCCTGGGACATGCTGTCTGTCGAGGTGAAAGAATATCCTTCAACCGCGGACGTGTCCTCGACGTACGGCAGCGTCATCAGAGCGACCGAGCTCTTCGGCACGCATTGTATCAAAGGATTACGGCTGTGCTCGTAGAGCGTCTCGAATTCCGTTTGCGTCACGTTGTCGTTGAACGCCTCGAATATGTCCTTCTCGGGTAGTGTCTGCGTGCTCGACGTGTTTTTCTCCTCCCAGAAATCTTGCAGACCCACGTCGTGTCGAAGCGGCAACGGACTGGTCGGGAACAAATTGGCCGATGTGAAATTGTTGTTGAGATTGACGTCTTCCGCGAGCAACGTGTGTTTCGATTGTTTCGACGGCGCGTCTCTCCTTTCCGCGCATTTGCGCGTTTTCGACGGTCCTTTGATCACTTGCAACGTTTGGGTTTCCATCGATTTTCCGCAGCTCTTCTCCTTGTTTAGGGAATTGTTGGTCTGCGTCTGCTTCGATATTCGACGTTTCGTTGAATTGCAGTTGAGTCTCAATAGCTTTATCGGCTTCTTGTTCTTCCTGTAGTCGTCCGTCTGCACACCAATGTCGGATGTGCTTTGTGGCGCGGAATCAACGTGTTCGCTGTTTTTTGCGAATTTATCCAAATTATTGGGTAATATTGCGACAGGTTTATTATGCAGAATTCCAGTTGACAGAACAAGCTTCATCGTTTTGCAGTTAGTACGTCTGCGTAAAGATCACGAGTCAATCAAAAAACGAAATCAAACTTAAAGAATATCGGTGAAATTTGTTTGTCACTTAATACGACAATTATTCCGCACTAAAGTGCAAAATGACAAAAAATACAAATTACCTCAAGTAATTCTTATATTTTTCCGTTATAGTGTGCAGAGATCGTTTTGCGTGTGTGAGCAACGCCTCGTAAGTTGTGTACGTCTTCGAGCAGGAACATGTGAATTTCGTGCCGCAGATTCTCATGTGCGCCTCCTTGGCAGACGCAGTGGAGAAACTTTTGTCGTTGCAACAATCGCATTTGTAATTTTTCTCGGCGTGCACTTTCAAATAATGCTGGAGAAACAAAAATTTAACTCGAGCAATTTGACAAATTTCGCACAACTACATCGCCCGCTTTTTATCTCGACATTACGCACCTGCTTAAGGTATTTCATGGTGTTGAAGTATCTCTGCGAGTTTAGTGCGTAGACGCACGACTGCATCGGGCAGTGGTAGCGCGCATTCTCCCTCGTGATCTTGTCCAACTTTTTGTTCTGGTGCACCTTGAGATTGTGCAAACGATAGCGCGGCTCGTTGCTGAACACGAGACCGCATTGCTCGCACCTGACGTTGTTGGTTATCACGCTCAGCTCTTCCGGCGACGGACAAATTGTTTTTTCGCACCGCGTCGAACTGTCGTCCGTCGCCAGTTTCTTCGGCATTTGAGTCTCGGAGCTATCTCGTGCACCAGATTTGTTTTTTCAATTCGAGAACAACTCCGAGTTAAGTGAAGTAACTCTATCGCGGGAGCACGCGGGAGGCCATTACGGTGTTTTATATTCTGCGCCATTGTGTTTACGATGCAGTCTTGCCAACACGTGGGTTTGGTTACGTCAATTGGCTGGTCTGCCGATACGATTGGCCGCGTTCAGCACAACAGTTGCACAATGCGCGCAGTTGACAGACAATCACTTGCGATAGGACTGTTCCTCAAAACCTGCAACGGTTCTAAAAGTATGATCCAATCATAAGTGATTATCTCTCAATTGTTGTACAACATTTGTGTGCTGCTGAACGCGAGCCATTGGTTCGCGCGAGACCGTTGCTGCTGCTGTCATTGCGGATCCGACTTGACGGCGAGGGACAAAAACGTTTTCGTCGCGATTCGGCCAGTTCAAAGTAGTTCGTGTACGTTTGAGGCAATCAGTAATATATCGCTTGCATCATCGTTTCTAACACATCTTCCATGCTCTTTTTGTTATCAACAACAAAAAAGAAATACGCGGGCGCACGAGTACGCGTACTTCTTTTCGCGATTGCGAACAAGCGGAGAAAGAATGATCTTTCGATCGCGTTGTTATCGCCAAACTCTGGTCTATCCGATCGGACAAAACTCACCGTATTGATCCGACACATCGTATTCCACCACTAGCAGGTTCCGCCTGTTTCTCGGTCTGTCTGACACAACGACATTTCATGGTAAAAGGTTATGTTGGTTTTGCAGGCTCGCATCGTATGATCGTTGGATACATCGTACGTGCTGTGTGAGATTCGCAGAGAAATCGAGTTCCACAGCGCGAGCTAAGACGATTACCTCACGCCGAATCACGGATCCAGACACACCGACACACAGCGCGCGTGACAAGAAAATGGGACACGCCGCGCCAATAAGAGGAATTGCACGTGCCACAAAACGCAGCTCCGAGTTTCTTTCGGAGCAGAGCTCTTACTCGAAAATAGGAAAACAATGATCTGTCGAATGTCGCTCTCGTTCCGCTTCAACGTGAAATTCTTCCCCAGTGCTGATTACCGGTTGGATCACCAATGTTTTCGAAAAAAGTTGCTACTACCGCCAGACCATCAGATCATCCCTCGAGCCCATTTGTCGGACTCTACGGGTCCAGATGGCGAAATGTCTTACGTGGCAGCTTGTACAATCAGGGTTCCGTCTCATCCGAGACGGAGGAGGATGACGAGAAGGACAGAAGAATCAGGAAAAATGAGAATTGGCATCAGACAAGTAGTGGCAAAAACTCTGACACCGAGACAATAGCTGATCTTGATAAATGGATCAAGACAAGCAGCACAGAGCCTCCAGTATCGTCGAATATAGATCTAGACACAACCAAAGTACTGGAAGGTATGGATCGTTATTTAGAAGAAGAGGATCTTGGACAAGGCTGTTTTTTCAACAAAGATCCGTATGGTCTGAACATTGACATTGATTTGGCTGATACCAAGAAGCATGATCTGTCAACGGGATATGATTCTTTATTGCAGGATCTGTCGCAAAGCGAAAATCGGCTTCTGGAACCGCCGTGCGAAAAAGTTGTCGATGAATTTATTCTGCCAGATTTTCATTTGGATCATTTGGATCCGCTAACAGTACTTTCCTCAGACGACATGATAGTGGCTGGCGAGATTCTGCCATCCACAAGCAGTCAGTCAGCGCTAAATGTGGAGAATCAGGATATTGAGGAACATAGTTTAAAAACAGAGATTCTAGAAGACAATTATGAAAAACCAACAACAAAGACAAATATTGGAAACGTGAACAAGATGGAAATGATCTCGCATCGACAGAAAATTGTGGATCAGTCTTCGGCAATTTCTTCAGAATTTCTTATCGAAGAAGCTTCAGAATCAATCGAAGAAGAGTCATCAAATTTTATGACAAATTCCGTACAAGTAGACAGTCAAGATATTATAATAGAGCAATTAAAGTCCAAGGCTAGAATAAAATTTGAACCGCGTATCATTAAAAAGCATCGGCGAATAAAGAAGAAACTGGAGGAAAGATTGGACAATCCTGTCAATGGTGGAAATGTTGATGCCACGGATTCGCAGGACGATGTTATGACAGTGGTTGCCATATCGACCGACAAGATCTCCAATATGACGCAGATAGTCATCAACAATGGCACGCAGAAGAAGATAATTCAGAGCAAAACCTCGGAGTTAATTAAAGCAACCGGCAATTTCCCAAATCTACCTAAAATAGATACTTCTACAGCATCTTGGAATGGTAATGTTGAACATGGCACTGATAATGTTCCGACTAATCAGTATGAAATTGTCATATCCAATGAACTAGAGGAACTAGGCATCACGGACGATAGCTTGCAACCTGTACGTATCACCGAGCGTGACAAGGTGTGGCTTTGTCCCCGAGATGGTTGCAATAGGCAGTTCAGCAGATTGTACACTTTGAAAGGTCACTTGTTAGCTCACTACGGAGTTAGGCCGTTTAAGGTATGTTGAAAAATATCTTCACTTCTCTTCTTGTAAAATTCATTTTTACATCAAAGTTTTTTAAATCCTACTCTCACGAACTATCGCAACGATCATCTTTTATCTGTGACATTTTTCAGTGCGATTTCGAAGAATGCGGTTGGGCTTTTTATTCCGAATTCAAGCTGAAAAGGCACAAGGAGACACATCTGAAACGCAAGGATCATGTGTGCGAGATCTGCAACCGTCGCTTCACTACCGTCTACAATCTATGGAGTCATAAGAAGTTGCACAGTCGTCCGAATCGAATCGTTTGCCAAGTGCCGGAATGCGGAGAGAAGTTTCAGACCAAGCGAGCATTGGAGCTGCACATGAGGTCGCATGATCAACGTCACGCGCCCTACGTGTGCCAGCACGAGGGTTGCGGCAAGCGTTACTACAGCAACAACGCGTTGACGTCGCATCAGCGTTCTCACAGCTACAAGGAAGTGGACATCAAATGCTCGTGGCCGGGCTGCGGCAAGATTTTCGACAAACCGTGTCGTTTGAAGGCCCACATACGCTCTCATACCGGATGCAAACCATATCGCTGCACGTTTCACGGCTGCAAGTGGGCGTTCTCGTCATCCAGCAAGCTCAAACGTCACCAGAAAACGCACACGAACGAGCGCAAGTTCGTATGCGACACGCCAGGTTGCGGCAAAGCTTTCATGCGATCGGAACATCTGAAGGAGCACAGCCTTACGCATACGGAAGGTCGTTACTTTCAGTGTTTCGTGTGCGACGTCCGTTTTTCCGCCAAAAGCAGTTTGTATGTACACATTAAAAAGCATCAGCAGACAGCCAAGATGGACTTGAACATGATCGGTAACGACACACCAACGAGATGTACCACCGGTGGCTTAAAACGCGCGAGAGAGTCACACGGCTCGCAAGTGAAATCGAGCGTCAAGACGAAAGCAAAGTCCAAGAATGTGATAAACGTCGCGAAGAGTGTCGCGACGGAGCACATTGTCGAAAAGCTGAATGTGACCCACGATAACGCGCCCTTTGTAAACCAAGATCAACCGAAGTGGTTTCATCGTTGTCCGTTAGAGATGTGCGGACATTTGGCCGGCAGCGAAACGAATCTGCGCGAGCACATGTTGAAAGCGCACGATATATTGGACGACGATCCGTTGAACAACTCGCCGCCGAACGCGGGCATAGACTACATTCTGTACACGGTTCATTCTTCACCGGGCTCACCCGCAGCCGTTAAAGAGGAGCAAATGGTCATGGTGTCTCCGTGCAACGCCGTGATCCTCGACACTTCGTCGGATTGTTGTTTGCCCGAACCGGAACCGCCACCTTTCAACAGCTTAATGAAGAACGTGGAACCGCTTCGAGCCAAAAAACAAATTCACAAAGATACCATAGTAATTAAGAAGGACCAGAGATCGGCAAGGACAGATCTAACGTATTCGGATTGGTCCAAGTTGAAGAAAACAAAAAGTGCGGTTGTGGACTCGCTGGTGGACTCGTCGGATGTTGTGTTAGGTGCGTCTAGTGACCCCATGAGCGAGGGTCTGTTGCTCACGGAAGAACTGCCATCGATGTATTACCAGGACGACGCTGTGGGAACGGAGTACCAGGTGTTGTTGCTGGACTCGGATCCGGGTAACTCGCGAAATCTCGAATAGGCTCTTGTTTTGTTTCTGACGGACAACTTCGGTTTTCGCGAATGACTTTCACTAATTTAACGAACTTTCAAAGAATAGAAAGAGCATTCATAAACCATGTGAGTGATAATTACTTATTTTAAGTATATAGCTTATGTAAAATAAAAAAGAAATAACATTCTTCTCCGAACACGAAGAGATGCGACAATTCTTGTTATATTAAAAAGTGTAGCTTTTTTAAAAAGTAGTAATTCTAATACAAACTGTGATTTATAAAATATTCAGGCCGCGATATTCGTTTGTATACCCGTTTGCGGCCCGTAATCGCTTTAAATTGTTATTTTATTAATAAACCGTTGATATTTTTTCATAAAAAAATCAACTGTGTATTTTTATTGCTACGTTGTTATTGTCCGAATTGTAATTGTCCGCGCGTCTTTCCAAATTCTCTTTCACGTAATCAGTTCCGGCGCATTTTATCTTTCAACATTGATACATGCATTTGAATTTTTATGCACTTACGTTCATTGACATACAAAGTCAATGACGTACAACACTGTCGCGCGTTACATAAAATCAAGACACACAATTTAAAATTTTCAAAACCTCGTGCATGACATTATATCGCTCGATAATGTCTGTAATAATATAATTACTGTAGAATATTATATAATGAGAGTAGATATAAGAGAATGTGTGTGTGTGTATGTATACAAAACGTGACAGACATGCTACATATATATGTATATTTATATATATATGTATATTTTTGTAAAGTTAAAACATACTTTTTTTTGTTATCTTTCCACGCTTTGTTCGAGATTTATATTTATATATTTATATTTTATATATTTATTTATACACATTTTATCAGGAACCAATATATTTAACCGCTATTTTTTTTTCCATATAAGAGCCGGAATGTACATTAATCATAATTAATTGTTCTAATATGAATGTACATTATATTCATTCTAATGTACATGATATATAATTATTTTTTAGATTAGAGCCTAGGACGGACAGTACGTATAAACACATATACATACGTATACAATAAAACAGTTTGTTATCTAAAACAAACGCAACAATCATGCGAACAAACTAAGGTTGTTGAGAATTGAAGCTGGTTTTTTACGTAATCTCGCAATCTACAAAACTCTTTTAAATATATTCAGTTTATTTATACTAATGTCTTTCAGCCTGTTAAAGAGCTACACTTCTGTGTGTGTGTGTGTGTGTTTTCAAAAATTCATATAACTTCTAACATATTCTCGGCGCAGAAAAAAATCACAGGTAAAAAATACAACCAGGTTTTAAAGAAAAATGACAGTGTTGCTGTATGAAATCATCGGTAAGAAAATAATTTGCTTTCTCTGTAATACTTTCAATATAGAAAAAATTATCATTTTTTGAGCCATTTTATTCTAAAAACCCTGACGCGACAGATAATTTCTGCGGCCAGAATTTCGTATTCAGCGCGCGCAAAGTTACGTGAGAAATCACTTTTAATTCTCAAACAACACAACAAAATCTCGCGGATCTATGTTATCTAAATAGGAACTCTCATTTAAAACGAAACACATAAACGAACATTGAGCTCTCTAAACGCTTTCATTCCTTTTTTTTTTTTTTTTTAAATAAAAAGTAAAATATACAATTATTATCCCGTAATTTATGCGCACTCTTCAAATTTTCTTACACTTAATAGGATGCGCATTTTGTAAGATTACATTGTAATTTTAAATCAATGGTAATGTGTTTTTTGTTTAGAATTTTACGAGTCACGCCACAAAATATAGTAGAATCTTGCTATAGAACCACCGTACGGGCGGACAAATTCTCGGGAATGGCTCTGTAGCAAGAGCCCTTTCTCCACGCCTCGATCAGGCGCGATGCACGAGACCATTGAGCATCGTGGGAAACGGCAAAGTGAAGCCGCCGCATCTACGATTTTGCGCGGGCAGACGTAGAGTAGAGTAGTGACTTGTGTGTGGGTGAGAGTACGTGTGGAGAGGAAAGCGATCTTATACAAAGAGATTTGCGGCTCTTATAGCAAGAGTCTACCATGTGCGCGTTGTGTGGAATACGAAATTTAATTTGTTTTGATTAAAATATAGTGTTTTTTTTTAAATGAAATTTAAAGGCTTGTCGTATTCACATAAATTAGCTTCTGTATAAATGCTTACATTACGGTCTCGTGTAAACATGCGGACATGTTTCCATTTATAATGGTCTATTGGGAAAATCTGACGCAAACAAGAACACAAAAATTACAACAAATTAATATGAATGATAACATAAATCTCTACGTGTTTTAAAAATCTGAGTAACACCGCTGTGAATTAGTTTTGTTTATCGAATATCTCAAAATATTAGGTTTTTTTTCTAACTCGAAGCGCGTGCAAGTTTCTCAGAAATTTTTAAAAGTGGCTCTTAAAGGGAATTCTTAAAAAAGTATTTTAATTTTAAAGCATTTACACTTAACACAACCTTGTCATGTAACACGTTTGAACATCTCGTCGCAATCAATTCGATTAACGACTTTATTCGACATTAAATGTGATATCTAATATAAAAAATCGCATTAAAATTAAATTTAAATTAATAGGAGAGAGAAATACAAAAATATATTAATAATTTAAATCGATTCAACTTGAAATTATGCGAGCGCGATTCATCTTACATTAGGCGAAACAGGAGCAGTAAAGTTAGTGAAAAATTCGTTTATATAGAAAACGAAAATATTTCTTACTACTTTGTCTCTTTGTAAATTATCGGAATGTCGTCTTTTTTTTGCACACCAATCACGTTACTAACACTAATAATAAAATCTGTCTTCCATGCTAAATGAATATCACCATTGAAAAACTCAACAAGTAGAATAACGAGGATGTGTGAATACGATCTTTATCACTTAAGTGAGCACAATGATCGCTTTCTTCGGGAAAAATACTTGGAGGCGTTAATTACGTCAACCACACAAGGCTTCGCTTTTCCTTGCTAGCTTTAACGCCTCAGATATATATCGTCATGCATCCAGATAATAGACAATGATGAAAGCAGGCAAATGCGAAGAGATAATTGTGTTGTCTAGTCTAAACTTCTGTTAAATCAGTAACAGGTAAACTAGTTCCTCTATCTGGGAGCGGATTGTCATCCGTTCGCGCGAATTGGCTAAACTTCCGCGTAATCTTGTTGTAAATACGATTTCTTATATCCGCTAACATACACGAGACGCAGTGGATCACCGTGATAAACGTGCAACCACCGACGGAGACGAGCGACGTTCGCATCGGTCGCTTCCAATCGAGCATTTTGTAGATGTAATGAAGACCGTGCTTGTCGAGACCGCCGGCCACGTAGTAAATCGCGGTGAAGATCACGTAGAGCATCGCGATCGACAAGCACCACCAGAAGTTCCACAAACGAAACGGTATGCTCGTGACAAACAGATCGACTAGCACCAGCACGCTGTTGCACACGTGCACCATGATGTTGAGCGGATCCAGCTGATGGATCTCCGGATTGTACACCGTGAACCAGTAGCACATCGTCACGCCTATTGCCAAGTTGGTCGTGACAACGTACAGAAACCAGTACACGCGCTCGGTGAATTCCCATTTGAGACCGCTCGGATCGAAACCGGATATTTTCTGCAGTCGCCATCGCTTCGACACGAGGATACCGCCGATCAGTGCCTGCGTGAAGCCCAACGCCATGTCCCAATTAGTCAGATAGATGGGCCACTTGTCGTACAGCAGCATCGGATTGTAGCTACCGAACTCGAACACGGAGCAGATGAACAAAGTTAACCATACGAAGAAGATGACCCAGCGATAAAACAGATACCAGATTGCTACGTGCGGCTGACATTTCGGTTCTGTCAGCAGACGAACTGGCGGCGGCTGCTGTCTACTCGCTTGGCGCCATTTCCGGCCGATTTCTTGGCACCAGAATTTGCTCAGCATTGCACGGCGACCTAGAAAAAAAAAATAAAATAAAGATGTCAATCAATATTACATTTCTTAGTACGTATGAAAAAGATACTTCGTAGCGTTAGATAGAGATAAATTTAAAAACCAATCAATCGAATTTAATTTAATATTAATTTGATATTAATATAGTAATTAATATAACTTATACAATTTATGTAATTTATATAATTATTATATAATTATTATTATTACTTTTATATTTATTTATATAATTTATTTAATTTATATAAATTATTAGATGACCAGCAAAAATTTTGATAGATTAAAGTAATAGAAAAATGGACCAAGTATTACTTTATAACTTTATTAAAAAATATTTATTCATTCTACCAATTAATTCCCATTACTTTTCTATCTTTTATTGCATTTGATAGAATAAATCTATCAAAACTACTTTTGTACTTATATAATAATATTTATATGTGAAAAATCGCATAATATTTAAATGTGAATGACGTATTACTCACGATATAAAATCCGTGGAAGAGAATTGAAAGCTAACAGAAAATTGCGCGATCGCAACTCGATAATAACGAGAAAATGAATGATCAAACGTTGCACACAATGTGCAATTTGATATCCTATGATGAAGAAAACGGACATGAATAAGGAAAATGGAGATATAGGCTAGTGATTTCTGCCTTAATAATACATTCTGAAAACCAGTTATTACAATGCTTCAGGTTTTTAATTATATAACGCAGTTATATGAAAATATTTTCAACTGCTTTGAATGAACTTTATATCGCATTTGATTTATAATTTTGTACGAGTTTGAAAACACGAAAAGTTTTTTTTTTATATAAAAATTTGTGAAGAGGAAAAAAAAAGAATATCTCGTCTAATGTTGTTTAAAATCATTTTAACTTGTTTGTATTTAAAAAACAATACATAAAACTTGCTGATCTGACTTACGATTATTTTAACATTTTAACGAGAGATCTCACCCATCGTATGTATATAAATAAAATAAAAATCTAATAAAATATTGTAAATGTTTCTTCTGTCAATATGTACGCGAGTATCTTTTTAGCATAAAAAAAAGTATTGTTGCTGCGATTTTTTCGAATATTCGTTTCTTCAATGTGAGATCAGATTCGCGATCTCTCGAAACGTCATGATAATTGGCGAAAATTTTTTTTTCCAACGACTTACATAACGTGCACTGCAGAAGGAGCAACAAGAATCGTTTCAAGGACGGTAATCCTGCGAACGAGAACACCATTCTGCGTGGACAAACAACCGCGAGGAGACCTATCGCCTACAAGTGACAACATCACCCACTCTAACCCTAGTACACCCGCATGTACCTGTTAAGGCATATGCGTAATTAAGTTATGACATACAAGAAAACATTAGGAAAGATATTAAGCGCTCGAGCGATACGCGATATGACCAATCGCAGTCGAGCGTGCACGAACCGTCCCGATAACAATCGTGTCTCTGATTGGCATTTGGCTTGCATCTCGAGTCTTACTGTTTTCGTTATGTAGCCGGCCTTAGGTTAGACCTAGATAAGTATCGTGATTTTGCGCGCACGCGCAGTGAAATTCGCATCTAAAGATGCAATATACGTACCCTCGATTGAACGCGTTAATTGTCCGAATATAATATTTATCCGACTGTTTTGAACAACTGCGCTGAAGTCGAAGAGGTATGTGCGTATAAATTTATTATTTAAATAATAATTAATTATGACAAACAATATTTTATCTGGAGTAATGTCGCATGCGTGTCGCACGAATGTGTTAATTGCGGCGACGCGCGGAATTAGTAGATTGTTAGTACGAGTTGTTATTAGCAAATTATTACCAATAATGTATTTAAGCAGTATATGAAAAAACTTGTTTGTATGATTATAACAACAAGCCAAAAATATATGAGAGATGTGTAAAACTCCTGTTTTTTCTGGGCGAACGTTGATCACGTGCGGAATATTGACTAAAGATATTAGATAATAACAAAAGAACTGGCAAGAAGCACATTACAGTCTGAAGAGTCGAATAAAAAAAAGCAATTTAAAAAAATTACGAAATAAATGTAAAAGCGTCATACGAGCCGTTCGCAGGATGTTTGTGCGGAAGTATACGTATATGTATGTAAATTTACATGTGAACATATATATATATATATATATATATGAACATATATATATGTGTAATATATATGTATATATGTTCACATGTAAATTTACACGTGAGTTTTTTTAATTGAGATTTTAATTTTTAAATTCATATAGGATGCTATACTTGCATCTTATATATGAGAGACCTCGAATACCTCCCTAACTAATTTTAAAATATTGCGAAAAAAACTCCTCAGCCAGGAGTCGAAGCCTGGAATCTCCGGGCCATCGCTTTCCCTGTTAGGCCACCGAGGTAAATTTACATGTGAATATACATATATATGTTTTACATATATAAATATACGTATATTTTCGCACAAACATCTTGCGAACGGTTCGTATGACCTTACATTTATTTCGTAATTTAGAAACTCTCACGAGCCTTAGAGTCTTTATTAATTGTTAAAAAAAAATTGTTAATAATTCTCTCATATAGTCAAATAAAAAAAATTATGATAACGCAGGTGGACAAAAAAAAATGAAAATCTCTCATTTGACTGTGTTGCAAAATACGCAAACGGTCACAATGCCAAAATTACCACTTGGCGATGTTGTGAATGCTATTGTTTGCGATCAATTACATATAACGTAGGAAAATAGGCTCGGCTAAAAAATAATATGCTGTATAAAATTCAATTATTTCAATGGGACAAGAGACAAAAAGAGAGAGAGAGAAAGAGAGAGTGACACGCTCGCGTGTTCGAGCGTTCGGATTGTCTGTCGGAGTGACTAAAAGAGATCGTCTCCTCCAGACGTAACATTGTCACGTCCCAGATGGGAAGCTCTTTGAACTAATTAACCTCGTTCGTCCTCCGAGGTTCGCACGGCGTGACAATAAAAATCAACCGGTGATCGTGCACAACGCGATGACGAGGCGGGAGGTCGCACAGCCGCGGTCAATCAGCCAATATGAGAATTCGTCGTTAATTTATTATAATCTTGTCCTATTAGAGGATACTATCGGTGCGTGAATTGCGCTCGTACGAACAGGTAGCCGAGCGTAAGATGAGAACATATCTCTCTGTACATAACGTTTATTCGTGAAAAAAAGTGAATATATTAAAGAAAAAAGTGAATATATTAAAGTTACGTGAAAAATTAAAAAAAAAAAGATCGAATTTATCAAAAGTGACACTGTGACAATATAAAATTAAGCATCTTTCATTTGTTATTTTTTTATCAAAGTAAAAAGCGCGCAATCTAAATTAATGATTTTAAAAAATCATTATTAGTACTATTACTATTAATATTATTACTATACAAAATTTCCTATTTGATTTTTTTAAAATCATTTATTTAGATTGCGCGCTTTTTATTTTGATAATAAATTATTTTGATAATAATGAAGGATGTTTATAAGGAATTTTATATTGTTGCAGTCTTTTTTTTAGACAAGTCTGATCTTTCTTCTATTCTTTTTGTATATTAATAATATAAAAAATTTCCTATCTAATTTTTTAAACTTATTTATTTGGAGTGTTACAACTTAAGGAAATTATTTCCCCAAATTCATTCTCATTGTTTGTGTAAAACATATTGTTTACGTAATTGTTTGTGTAAAAATGTCTCATAGTTGCATCACGAGACTCCGAAAGATCGTGTCTCGCGATACCGAGTTTGTAATCCGCTTGTAATACCGCTTCGCGATACATATCGCGCGTAAACAGAAAAACGATAACAAAAGCGCCAAGTACATGTGTCACTCATATGTTTCTATACGAAAAAATAAAAAACATCTTAATCCTCAAGACAAAGCTGAAGCTTTTTGTTTTTAAATAAAACTATGTGGAAATTAAGAGTATTTGTAGTAAAATCCAGCAGCAAAATTGCAACATATTGTTTTCTTATTCATCAATGTTAGAGCAGTTTTATCACATTTTCTATTGTTGTCTTGCAACATTTATTATGCAATATTAACATATCAGCGTCGTGTGTGTGTGTGTGTGTGTGTGACAGCGATAATTTTTCTTTTTATACAATACGAGCAAATGAAGTCCGGTCTGAAGTTAGGAGATAAGCTTGCAAACAAATGAACGTACAACTGACACGCTTGTTTCAGTATGCGTTTGTGTGTATAAGTGAAAACTGCGGCATATTGAATAAAAAATAAGGCGTGGTGCAAAAGATTTCTCATTGCGGTAGCAAACGCGTTACATTGCGAAAACAATATGAAATTCAATTTTCTTTTTAAATCTGAACAACTTGACACGCACGTAATATAAATTGAAACCGAAGAGAAGTCGATCGGTTTGGCAGTTGCTGTAATATATGAAAATCCTAATTCTGTTGAAGTGTTTCGACTTGCGTGAGTCGCGTCGCGCGTGAACTTGGCGCGAGCAACACGTGCGTCTTGATAACAATTGCATATGAACTTGAAACAGCTACAGAACCACCCACCGAACAGATGAACGTAAGATGATCGCAAATGTAAGATCCGTGAAAGCCGATCGTAAAAAACACGTAAGAAAATTGTTTAAATGATTTTCTACCTCTAAATTATATATTAATTATATAATTAAGAGATGAAAGGAGTTTAATAAAACCTCGAAACCTAATAATTAGACGAAATAATAGCAAATTGTACTAAATTGGATAATGCATACAACAAAATATTTCTAATTATTGGGATTGGCAATTTAGGGCACGTGATCATAAACGCTTTTTCCAGCGTAGACTTTATTAAGTATGTCATGATAGCATGATCACGCGAATGTGATACTGATCTCAATGTCATCTTAGAATACACAAATATTTTTTTTTATTTGTTGTATCATATGCATTGAATATTTTAGTTAAAGTGTAACTACACGTGATATGGTTAAATTCTAATTATCTGACATATCAATAAATTTCGAAACATTATAATAATTTGAGAAAATTATTATGTTTATATTATTATATTATATTATTATGTTTTTTTAAGCTACGCGAAAAAAAAGAGAATTATTCAAACTATTATTATTTTATTGTCAAAATACTATTATTATGTCTTGATTTGCATTGTGTAAATTGTAATTTTTACTGTGCAACGAAACCTCAACGTTCAAAGATAGAACATATTTAAACATAAAAAATAGGTTTAAAATTCTTATCTCACATGAAAGACATGTACATTTTTCATGATTTTAACCTTCACTCTCACGTGCTATGTTATTATATATAATATATATATTAGTGAAATTTAACACCGTAACAGCTACAAATATAAACTACCGTACATTAACAATGCAATCTATTATTAGGCTTGATAATAAATCTATAAACAGTGTTACTTTTGTTTACATTGTATTTTGCACTGTAAACAAATCTTGTTTTCTTACGAAGAGATCCAATGAAAGATCAAAATTTACTGAATTCTATTCACGTGGAATTGCACATTGTTCAGACGGTATTAGTGCAAATTAACATCAGTATTAATGAAGCTCAGTGTTTATTAAGTTTTGTTAAATATATTGATCAAATTAATTAAATTAATACTCCTCTCTCTCTCTCTCTCTCTCTTTCTCTCTTTTTCTCTCTCTCTTATGCAAAACATATTTTTTTAATTGAATTACTTGTTTAATATTATAATATACTTCCAGCAGTTTTATATCACTTAATATATAACAAACTCTAAGTAAATTCAAGAAGAGATGAAGATTTAGATAATTTAGAGCAATTTGAAAGTTAAATGTTACATGACTATGCAAGCAGATGAAAAACAAGTCAATAACTATTATGATAATTCGTGATTCTGAGTCATATTGATTTATATTAATATGAAGTAGAACATCCCATTTAAACTTAATTTAAACAACTACACGAGAGCGTGTCACGTTTTATTTTTTGTCCGATAGAGCTACACACCTAAAAAAAACAACTGTATTATTTCTCCCGAGAATTTTCCACGTATTAAAAGACAATAAAACCAGAGAACCAATGGTTAAGGTTGACATTAGACGGTTAAAATTATTTACGCTTCAATTCAATTAAATTTGTATTGTAATTTTTAGTATGATGAGGATGATCTACAATTAAAAGAAACGTCCGCCAAATACACTGCGTTTTAAATAAATTTAACCATTTACTGTCAATCTTGACCATTGGCTCTCTGGTTTATTGTCTTTTATATATATTGGTTACATAGAATATTCTCTTCTAAAAAAAAAAAATAAAAAAACAATATACCAAAGAATTAAAAAAAGAGAATTAATTCTCTCTTAAAAGAAGAATTAAGAATGAAGAAGATAAGAGGAGAATTCTTCTGAACAAAAGAACCTAAGTCTCTTCTTAGCCTGTTCTGAAATTTTTATTCTCTGTTCCTGAAGTTTCTATTATCTGTCAATCCGTATTTCGTCTATCGATTGACGTTATATACCAAATAACTACTCGCTGCTCTATATACACGCAATATATATGGTGAGCAAAATTCATGGTATTACAAAGAAATGATTCTGCGCTCGAAGAATAAATCGAGAAGCGATAGACCAAGTTGTTTCTTCGCGACTAAGGTTTTTTAGTCTTCGAGAAAAACGAGTTTGAAAGACTTAACAGAACATACGCATTTAATCAATACATCGAATTTACTAACGCTTAAGTCCCGCATCTCACATACACATGCAAATAAACACGTACGATACACGTGCTCCTCGCGCGCACATACAAACACACACACACACACACACGTCGTATGTAACACTACTTTTTTTCTTTATTTAACGTTCACGAACTATACTACCATTACTCGAGTTTTCTCTACGATCAACCGATTCGCGGAATTCCGCTTTATATATCTCTATCAGATCGATACTTGGAACCATATCCGTGCGATAAGCGTGCGATGTACTTTCGGATCACCTGGTCAACCGGTGGGTCGCTCTTGTGTCACACACAACCTTGATCGTGGACGCGTTAAATCCTCTCGGAAATCAGATTACCTCGACGAATCTCACCCCCGGTGGAACGATGTGAAAAGAATCTCGCTCTAACGACTCGAAAATGCTTTCGGTTGTGCGAAAGAACCCCCGGGAAATAGAAATAATCATAACACGCACCGTGTATCGGAAACAATTTCGGCGATTTTCTCGTTGCGACTTGATTCACGTGCTCGGTCTTTTCTAACATTTCACGAATCTCGATCTCTTCGCACTCGGGCGGCATCTTTCTTCTGCTCAATACCACGCTGAAAACCCTGGCTTCTTGCTCGACGTACGTCTTACTTCTGACTACCCGGTAACCGGCGCCGCGTGCTCGCAATCAATATCAATCCTAATACAACACCAACGGTGAGCGTGCATGAAGCGTGTACTCACCCTGGAATCGGACCTGTTCCCCACACCGTAGAGTTTCCCCACCTTGACACCAACGCGACATGTGCGTGAAACAGACCGATATATCGTACGACTATCATACGTCAGAAAGCATTGAATTTTCCGTTGAATGACGTGTGGGTTGGTTCAATGAAAAGTCAGAATCGAAACCGAATCGCGCACTTTATTTTTTCAATAAAGAAATAAAGCGTAATCACTTTTTTAAATAAAAAAAAATAATTAGAAATAAAGAGAAAATATTTTAATACAATTTTTTCTGATTTTATCGAAGAGAGAAGGAGAGACGATCGTGCGTTTCGACGATTTTGCGTTCACGATATGAGACGATTAGACTAATCGTTGCTCCTCACATGCGAAAGTCAGTCTAATTGTGAAGAAACTTTCCCCTCTGCTTTATAATTTAACAATGGCTGATTGAGTTTTTTTCCAGAGAACGGCTAAATTGATCATTCAGATTTTCACATTCTATATTATTCAACGCAGAATCTAAGATCGCCGAGCTTTGCGACGCGTCAGGTAGCAAACACGCGTAGGGTTGCCATAAAGTGTCCGGGGAAAAAGAGGACGAATTGCAACTTTAAGTAGCGCAGGAGAAAAAAAAGTAAAATATTTAGAAGATTTCCTAAAACCTCGAACGGTCATAATCACCGCGGACGCCTTCGGAACATCTGTCAGGACGTCCCCGACACTCTGAATGAAAAAAAAGACAGTGTCCGGGGAAAAGAGAACGGATGGCAACTCTAAGCACGCGTCATTTTAGCGTGCATGCGACGTCATGTTGTGAACATAAAACTGGTGGTCTAATGTCACCGACGTTATTAAAATTTCATATTTTAACATAAATAAGTGAGCGTAATTTAGTTTACCCGCGCATAAAAAAAAGTTTATTAAAAAAAAAAAGAAGTAACAAAAACAAGAGAAAAATGTGAGATCAGAGTTAAGTACGTAAATTAAAAATCGTAAGATCTCGTTTAATCTCTGTGATTCTGTTTCTTTTTTTTTTTTTTTTTAAATTCTTTTTATTTTCACGCGCACACAGAGAGACTAAATTAAAACCAATTATTATTGATTGTTCATTAACATACACGTCCGAATATATTCTTAGAGTCCGTGGAATCTTAACGAATTTGAGATATAAAATGAACGTGTGCTTGCTATTTGAATGTGTACAATCGTTATCTTCAATCAAAATTAAAAAATATTATTATCGCCTAGCATTTACATCATTTATGTGTTCCACTGATTTTTCAAACGAGCACATTTTTCCCACAATAAGAATTAAAGGAACGCATTAGACGTAGCCTACGCAGCCATCCAGTCTTGCGCAGGAATATTTCCTCATTTCTTCATAACACAAGAAAAAATTATGTGCCATAAAAATAGCAATAATAACGAGTAAAACACCGTGTCTCTCTTTAACAAACAGATATAGTTGAATTAATTTCTTCGCAAAAATATTCGTGTTTCAAAATTAGATTCAGACGATCGTCGCATATGATTGTTACTATATGGGACAAAATCACATAGAATGACGAACGCTTTCTCATGCTGATGATGCATGCCGAGAAATACCGAACGTATTTGTGCTACGTCAGTATTGTCTCCAATTTTCTAACTATATATAATTTTCTCTTATCGTTTGCGTGGCCTCGGTCGAATTTTCGAGCACAATCACAAATTCGCGCCTGCATAAACATCAACATGAATTCAACCACCACAGACGAAGAGAATTTTACAGTAATACAAAACATCTTTTAGAAACTTCTATTTTTTTTTCTAGTTCACACATACACACACACACACACACACACTTGATATTTTTACGAATATCGACTCTTTAATATTACAGGAAAAACCGATGAGAAAAACTTCAATGCTCCACTTGCTCGGTAAAACATTTCTGAAAATTCCTGTTACACAGAAAATTGAAAGATCCCAACGTAGTACATTTACCTTTTCAACGTGTTACAAACGTATCATGTACGTTCCGAAATACGCTGTTTCTTCCTGAAAACATGAAATAGAATTTCGACCGTTACGTTATTTAATCAACGTAGCTACAACGCCACTCGCGCACCACCGTTATGTTTTATAGAGAAATGAAACCAACGCGATTTTTAAAAACCTCATATTACTCTGGACTATTCATTAAATTTCAACAATGAAAATTTACATATAGTTTTTTTCTAATATATGGTTTTATGATTTCGAAAAAAAACAAAAAACCTATATCGTACGCGTACATACCGTGATCGCACGTCTCGGTTTTCCAATCGGTTTTCGACCCCACAAATTTCATCACCCACGTCCTCAGCAGCGTCTCGCGGTTCTGCAGGGTCGCATTTTCCCATTCGGCGCAACTCTGCCGTCGTCGGTTGGAAAACTCGTACGAAATCATGTTGTATTGTATTTTCCTCGCGCGATTTACACCTCTGTTTCACTTGCGCGCGTACAACGACTGCGTGCACTCGGCGTGCGAATGTCACGAACGCGAATATATAGCGACACGAAACGGTTTTCCTTCTCTTTCTCTCTCTCTCTCTCTCTCTCTCTCGCTAGCGATCTTGAGTGTTCTTGTCAAAGAGGGATTTTGCAATTAATAAATTTATCAATTATCCGCTGTGTCGTAGCGAGATAGGCGGCGACCTCACTTCTTTAATCTCATTGTTGTTGGATTTTTTGTTTTTTTTTCTTTTATTTTTGTTTTGAGCGGTTTTGATCACTCAGCGATCGCCACTTTCGGAAGACGATCGTATCGAAATCCCCGGGAAATGAATAAGGCCCGAGGCCGCGTCTTTATGGTTAGACGCCCTTGTTTTGAATAACCTGTAATCAGGACCTATAAACGAACGTTTTACACGCCGTGGATTTTACTGCCGCTCCATAGTTCCTTGAACTCGTTGCCTCCCCGAAAACTGACTGATTTTGTAACTCAAATGTTTCAAAAAACTCCAGGAGAGAAATGAAAAAAGCTGATGTTGCAATCTGATTTTTTGCTTAGTTATATGCGTGCGAACAACATGCTTAGAGAAAGAGAGAAAGAGATTTGTTGTAGACGTTACTTCACGCTAATTGCCTGGCATAGTTAGAAGCTGTTTTAGAAACAAGGCTCGAAGCAGAATATTATTGATCAGAATTCGATTTCAATGCGATCGGTCGATTAGCTTTCTTCACATTTCCTCTTAGACTCGCTACGCCGAACGCAATTTACATAAGTGTATAATAAAAGTTGAAAAAAAAAGTCTTGTAGCATCATATTCGATTTGAAAGATAAATAATTAGTTCTTCGTAAATAACACATGCACGCGGGAGACGAGAATCAATCTGGAGTACGCGTATACAATATATAAATCATTGCTTAATGAGATTTGCAAGAGACCCTACGTGGAATCTCGACCAGACGAAAGAGAATATCCCCTTTGAGTCGTGGCTTCCTTTTTTTTTTTTTACAACGCGCGTAATGATTGCAAAATCGCTAACGTCACGCGGCGCAGATGTGCGCGCGCGCAAATGTTACAGCGACTTGGAGTTCAATGGCTCGTGACAAATAACTTAAAAATAAGTAATCGGAAACGAAAGATAATGTTTAATCGATTTTTGAAATTAAAATCTTCGAAGAGAGCTCAAATTTCTCTGTTCTTGACTTTCTCTAATTTTAATTTCTCTGAAAAAAAAAAAAAGAAAAAATATTCGGCAGCTCAAGTCAGCTGGCACAATTGTATTAATACTCGTGGGGATATACCGGAAAAAGCACAGAGCGGAATTTGAAGAGCTTCGAGACGGCGCTGCTCGAGTACCAAAAATAATCGAACCAGAAGTAAACTTTGCGGCACGCACCAAACTGGTCGACCGCCGCCAATCGTGAGTGCGCGAGCCAACGCCGTCGTGAGTTTTCCGGATATGCGTTTCTCCGGCGAGTCGAGAGAAGACTAACGTGCGTCATCACGTGCGTTATCATTGGGAACGAGCTTTCGTCGTCAAAAAAAAAAAAAAGAAGAAGAAGAGAACGAAAGAAAATCAAGAATTTTGTTCATGCCGACAAGTCGATGTCTCGTTCTTTATCTCGCGCTGATACCCGTCGTGTGTCTGGCCAAAGACGCACACATGTGAGTTCTGATGACGCACAGCGTCGTGTGATTCCGCGTTTACGACGCGTTTTTCTTGAAAACGTCCGATCGGAAAAACCAATTCCGAGGTTTCTAATCGTTCGAAAATACAACAGATTCTGCCGCAAATTTACGCGATCATTCCGACGACAGAATTTCATCGCGGATATTTCGTTCGCAATCTTGACAAGCTTGTGAATCATCTGGACGCGTTACAAGAAGAAAATTGCAAAATGTTTTATTGTGTTTATTTATTTTTTTTTTTTTTTTTTTTTTTACATACAATCGCGATTTTTTCTTCCAGCGTGAGCAAATGGGCAGATGACCTGGGCAACGAATTGTGGAAACTCGCGATCGAAATAGGCCGACCCGACGAATTGTTGGAAGTGAGTAGACGCGCGCGTTTTTCTCGCGCTCAACATCGAAAAATATAAATAATAATAATAAAAAAAATCTTTTGCGAAAAGATCCGTTTGTGACACGCAGACGGAGTTGGTTGCGCCTCAGAAACGATAAACGAAACAATAATTTAAAAAACAATCTCATTATCATCCTTGTCATATATTTTTCTGTTTTTTTTTTTTTAACGTTTTTAACGTTTCGATATGTCTGTGTACGCATGTGATCACCGTAGAAATACAAGATCATGAACACCCGAGTTGAGGACAAGTCCGGAGACAAGCTAGTTGAGATAATCAGCAAGAATGTGAGTAGGATGCTGCGCCGCAAGATGGACGCGGTTACTTGCATTCGAATAGCGGCCGAGGAAGCCGCCGAGAACTGGGACACATCCTTCGTCGATGCGTTTTTTTACAACAACTCCGCGGACAAGTACAATCCTGACAGCGACTTCTCTTACATTTCCGGCAAATGCAGCCCGGTCAACGGCGAATCCGTGGAGAACAACGTCTACTGCAAGAGAGAAAATAATAGCACGTACAGGTGAGAGATTTGCACGGTCATCGTTATACGTTCTTCTTCCTCTTCTACTTCTTCTTCTTCTTCTTCTTCTTCGCTGAAGATGTCTCCTGAGAATATAAATCGTATAACTGCAAAGAATTTCAGCGAATTGAGGATAATGCGTTGCGCGCAAATCGGAACAAATTGTAATTTTGCAAGTAACTGCGGGAGAAAATCCTGTTTCGCGCGAATATTAATTTGAATTCGACTTCATATTAAAGAGTTGATAAATAAATAAATATGTTAAAATTATTCAGGGCAACATTTGTTAAAGGATTGACGCAATTGCGAATTCCGATTTCAGAGAGATGGAATTGACCTCGGACTCGCATTTCTATAACATCCCGGTGAACACGAGCTACTCGTCGGTTCACATACCGACCAACGTGTTCGATCTCAAGCGAGATGTGGTCGAGGACATCTTGAAGACCGAGCCGTTGGACGACATGTTTCGCAAGAATTACGAATCCGATCCGGCGCTTTCGTGGCAGTACTTCGGCTCGGTCACCGGCATGCTCAGACAATATCCCGCGATGCAATGGCGAACGCTCGAGAACGAGCAGAAAAAGCCGATAGCCGATTTGTACGATTGCAGGGTGCGCAGCTGGTTCATCGAGGCGTCCACGTGCAGCAAGGATATGGTGATCCTGATGGACGTTAGCGGCAGCATGACCGGCATGGGGAAGACGATCGGTAGGCGAGACATTTATCGAAACCAAGTCGCAACCTCGAAAACCTTCTTTCGACGATAAAAAATCCAATTCCGATCTCTTCAAAAAAAATTGACAACACTTTCAATTTTTCAACTGTTTTACATGCTATTTTTTGATGCTACCTTTTGTGTTAGATGATTTTAATGAAACAACAATGTTGTTGAACAGCGAAGACAACCGTGAACTCGATTATGGACACACTGTCGAACAACGACTTCGTCACTCTGCTCAAGTACGACGTCAACACGACCGATTTGGTGCCGTGTTTCAAGGACATGTTAGTCCAAGCCACACCGGAGAACATAGATACGTTCAAGAAGTCCATGGACGACATCGAGAAGACGGAAGGCGTCGCCAATGTCACGAAAGCCCTCATCAAGGCGTTCGGTCTGCTTAAGACTTATCGGGAGACGCGCGGCTGCGACGCCGACACACCGTGCAATCAGCTCATCATGCTCGTCACCGACGGCATACCCGGAAACCTGAGTGAGGTGCATGGCAAATTATATCGAATGTACTTAGTTCAGATCGTCACTTAGGTATCCCTGTCTTCTCTGTTGCTCTACTTTTTAATTAAAAAACACCCTTAATCGCACTTATCGGTTGCAAATTACGTGTTTAAACAAATTATATGTTTTTATGTCAATTCATATGTTTACTTCCGCTGCGAGTATTTAATCGCTCTTACTGTAAATTTCTTGTCCGAGATACTCGTTGACAGCGTAAAACAGAGCCTTTCAACTCGCGCACGTGCGGTTAAGCGCCATAAAATTTCTATGCGGTCATCAGTTGAAAAGCTCTAACGCAAAATGACACATAAAACCGCGATTCTACTTCATTGATTGAAACATCTGCATTAGCATCAGAACTAAATGAAGTCAATCAATTTGCATGTTTGCTCTGCATAAAATATCACACACGTTTTTACACATTTTCGGTCGGGACAAAAAATAAACTGCGCGTTTCTTTTCTTATGATTATTCTTTTTTTTTTTGAGACGTACAAAATGCTCAATAGATTACATAGAAGAAGTGAATAATAAAGAAACCAAATTTCGCGTGAATTGCGCAACAGAGAATTTTTTATGCGCACGTGGAAGCAAAATACGTACTTGAAATAGTTAACAACATTTAAAAGTAAAAGATCGTGCGCTCGCAATAACTCTTCATCATTTTTTTATTTACATCAGAGTGACTTCCGACTGCATATTGAGACCTCGATGGCGCCAAACCGCACGCCGCGCGCGAGTTGAAAGAATTTCTCTGAATTTTACATCACAAAAGCAATTATGTCACAGAGCAGATAACTTTGTATTCCGTTCGCGAGGCGAGAAGAGTTAATCACGCGCAAAGTTCTTCCTCTCATTTATGAGAAAACTGCTGATTGACTTCTTCTTATCCTGTTTGTTTCTTACCTTACCGCAACTTCGCATACACGCCACTTTTTTTTCATCATGTTCCTAACTAACGAGCTTTATTCCGCAATCTTTTAATTTGTGATCCAATCAAACGTTTCCAATTAGTTTGTAACACTATAAACTCCCTTCTCCCCGTGTTTTATTTATTCTGGTTAGAGATTAGAAGTAACGGTAACTTTCCAAGGTGTACTTTACCTGTTCGCGTTTTTGATAGTCGTATTCGTTTTCTTCCCTTTTCAAAACGATTTTTATGATCGTCCAGCTCTCGTCCTCCGGAAAGAATGTAATTACACGGTGCGAGAAATACCGACGCGAAGATTTAGCGCGCGCGCGGCGAAGAAGTTTTCGTCCGTTTTCTGTCAGTTTTAAATCTCGCTTTTTACTCGGAAATTTCGATACGCCGCGGCAGCTCGACGAGGACGATTATACAGCTTTAACTGGTCTCACTTTCGTTTCTTGCGACGAATAAATCCCGGAGGAAACGCCTAAGATTCTGGCCTAACAACTAAAACCTACTACTTTTTGAACACGCTTCAGCTTTTATCTGCAAAGGAGACTATATTATTTTTTATCGTTCTGAAATTTTTTTCCATAAAATACGTGGCTGTCCAAAGTGGATTGGGTGCAAAACGTGACTAGAATGTTTTTCCACCATAAATTGAGTTTTCTTCACATTTCGGACACTGAAAACTCTCCGAAACGCTTTAAAAGCCCTCTGGAATTTCTTTTCAGCGTAAATCACCGTAACATAATTGTTCGTTGAATTCTCGTTTCGTAGGTCTTCAAAAAGTGGAATTCGATGGAAAACGATACGCACGTGCCGGTGCGAGTGTTCCCGTATCTTCTGGGCAAGGAAGTGTCGAAGGTAAATGAGATGGAGTGGATAGGATGCAAGAATCGCGGTAACTTCACACACGTGCGCACTCAGGAGGAGGTGCGCGAGCAAGTGCTCAAGTATATTCCCGTAGTTGCGCGTCCTTTGGTGTTACAGGGTGAGAAGCATCCCATCGTTTGGACGCACACTTACGCCGACATCACGGTGAGAAATGCGCGAATTCAAGTTTACTTTTGAGAACTTTCGATATTAATCAAATCTTTCTTTATTATTTTTCAAAGGCAGTAAAAAATTGTGAAAAAATTTTAGGTGAAAGATCATTAACTTCTTAAAAAGCTATTTGGAGCGTCGTTTTCTTGTGTGTGAAGGATGATTGTTTTTTTTTTTTTTACAGAAATGCATTTTAAGAAATCCTTGTACCACGCAGAATAAGCGATTTTTAGGAAAATACACGGAAAAAAAAGATTTGCTAAAATAGCAAGAAGTTAGTTACTATATGGCCTGCAAAGAAACATTTGCTGAGTTTATTAAGAATTTTGTTTCGCCAACAAAAACATTTTGTTGACGAAACAAAAACTTTCGTAGACTCGACAATTTTTCTTGTTGTTCGTATAACAGCGAAACTTTTTTTTCTGTATAGGTATTTATTTTTTATGTGTACTCTAACATATAGTTTTATTTTCATTATCTTTCCAAATTCCAAAACAATATCGCAAATGTGTTTGTCGAAATAAAAAAGCCGGCGATTGCAAGAAAGGTAAAATAAACATTAACGTAAATTCCATCAGAACCCGGCACTTGCCGCCTGGCTGTGGCTTGTGATGGAGCACGAGGAACAAAAGTCACGTCTGCAAAAATATCTAAAAGGAAAACGGCTGGGCGTGCAAATAAATGAAGATGCGATCTACATAAAGCAGGTTGAAACATCACGGAGAAAATCATCTCTCTGTCTTTTTTTTTTAGGCTTTTTCAGGCATTCTAGATCTTTACAAATTAGTTTCGCAGTTTTATCCCCCTACACGCTCTTTATATTTAATTGCCTTTGAATGCCAAACGGGAATATAATATTTCCGAAGAAGTGACGAGAGTTTTTTACTTCACAAGTGTTGAGATAATTTTTCATTAAAAAACAAAAAGAAAAAACAATTTCTAAATATAAAAAAGTATCGAGTAATTTCGTCGTTACTTGATATGAGAACAAAAATTGATGTATTTGAAAACAAAACACGTTTCTTGATACTTGAAAAATATTAGAATACAAATGTTAATTTTTAATTTTTTTTTTTAATAATCATTGACTTAATTAGAAAACATAGATTTTGATTGAGTGCTGATGAATGTGGTATCGAGTACCTTTGCTTACGCTTAGAAGCTTATCAATTGAAGAGATTGACCAACCGTACACGTAGTTCGTTTAACTGATTGATTCTTAGAACTTAGACACGAGACATCCGCAAGTAGTTTGATCGCTGAACATAATTGTAGTGAGATACGTCGCTGTAATCGATGCACCCAAACTAGTCCCCTTTGTTTTTGTTCGTTTCTTTCTTATTCATTTTTCTGTCTTCGATTGTTAGATCTGTGTTGACTATTACGTAAGAAACTTTGGAATTAAACGAACAACCGAAGGCTCGGATTCTTCTAAAACGTCATTGAACAAGAAAATTTACATGTAAAAAATTTATATTAAAAAAATATAATATGTACATTATTTGAAAAAAAAAAAAAAAGATCAATTACATCTCAAACAAATTAGTCGCGAGACTTCGGTTGCGGTTTTGATTCCACCACGCCTCGGCACACCATTACAGAGAAACCGAGAGCAGAGTAGATAGCGTGATCCTTCGCTTTCATTGCAACCCGGCGTCTTGCCCGCTATGTTTTTGACCGAAAGTACAAAACGGAATAACCGTTTTTTTTTATCATCGCGACACAATTCCGTAAATTCTTGCGAATGCTGTCTGCGTAGTTGCACAAAGACGAGAATATCGAGGAAGACCCGTCCATTCTGAACACCACCGCCTGGCAGGAGTACAGACTGCTCACTTCCGTGAGCACGCCCGTGTTCGATCGCAAGAGCAACCGCAACAATGAGACACGTGCGGCGAATTTGCTCGGCGTGGCCGGCACGGACGTGCCGATCGACGACATCCGCAAGCTCACGTTGCCGTACAAACTCGGCGTGAACGGCTACGCCTTCATCGTGTCGAACAACGGCTATGTGATACTGCATCCGGACCTAAGGCCGGTCTCAAAAGGCCAACTTAAATTGAACTACAACAGCATCGACGTCACGGAGGTGGAGATACTTGATGACGGGCGCGGACCGAGGTAATAAAACGACGCGACTACGCGCTCGTCAACAAATGCTGCTTAATCTTTGCTGTTTTAATCTTTCGCCCAATTATTGCGGAAAAATTGCGTGAAATAACGCGTACATTGCTTTAAAAAAAAATTAAAAAAAATGTATCATTTTTTTCTCAATTTTTCTGTCTCACATTTTTATTCAATACGTGCTTTTAAAAACGAGCGCAGAGATACGGGTCCGGAGATACTGGAGCTGAGATCAGCGCTGGTCGATCACAAGCAAGGTAGCATGAGAGGAATACCCGTCAAGTTACATTACGACGACAATCGTCGAGTGAACCTCGAAAGACGTGATTATTTCTACGCGCCTCTGAACGGTACACCGTTCAGCATCGCAGTAGTCATACCTAATTACGGAACCACCTGGATTAAGGTTCAGTGGAAAGCACACACACACACACACACATACAAATATCGCAGCAGTGTGTTGTTCTTATGTAATCAGTAGAGTAAAATTAAAAATTACTTACGCTTAACAATGTGCGCATGCCGAATTGATATACATACTTATACATTAAAATTAATTGAGACAATTGTTTAAAAAATATGCGCGCGTTATTTTCAAGGTCGGCGACGAGATCCGCCGGATTCAGGACATGAGGATGAACATAACGGATTACTTCGTGGGCGATCATTGGCGCATATATCCGAGCTGGGTTTATTGTCGCTATCATTACCTGGAGGGTCACGAGTTCGACAGTCCGGAGGACGAGCTGCGTCACTTTTTGGCACTGATAAGCCGACCCGGTTGGAACTGGTCCGAGCAATACGAGGCCGACCCGCCCACGGACGAGGAAGACGTAAACTGCGGCAGACAAACACTCCAACGGGACGATTACTACTGCAACCGCGAGCTCATGCAGTTACTGGTGTTCGACGCCAAAGCGACGAATGATAGTTTCCGCGGCGATTATCTGAATCTGCCGTACAAAGCTCGGAAACTGGTACGGGAATACGGTGTTTTCATAAGATTTATCGCGACGCAGAGCGGCCTCACCAGGTGGCATCATCTTCGTGCAGCCACCGAGCTGCCGGACGAAGATGATGGTATCGTCTTCGGCGATCTTCACAGACGAGCGGTGAACGAACCCTGGTACAAAGCCGCGATTATTCAAAATGACTCCGACAGTATCTCTTTATCCGGTAAAAACTTGAATCTTCATTTATACGGTTCTCTTTTGTTTTTTATTTAAATTTTATTTGTGTATCATTCGATGCGATAGTTCCATGGGAGGCTGGTTCGGATGCGATAATAACGGTGTCGATGAGCATCTCGCCCAAAGACGGTGGCAAAAAGGCGGCGGCGGCCGTGGTAGGTTTCCAAATGCCGATGACGAGTCTGTACAAACGATTTATCGAACTGACCTCGACGACAAACCCGACAATGAATTGCTCGAGGGATTCGATCGACTGCTACCTGCTGGATCAAAACGGTTACGTGGTGATCTCGGAGGCGCACAAAGGAGAAACCGGACAATTCATGGGCACTCAAGAAGGCGCCATTATGGAGTCCATGATCGGCCAAGGTCTTTACAATCCCGTGGAAATTTACGATTATCAAGCTTGGTGCTACGAAATTGTTAGTATCTCTAACGATGTAATTAAAAGCAATTGATTAATTCTCATCTCTTATGTCAGTCATGAGAATCAATATGGAACAGAACTTTGTAATCTCTTTGATATGTTGTTTCAGCGAATTCACAACGCCGCTAGCATCATGATGGAACCGCTGCTCTATATTAAGAGATTCTTGATCTGGTTCCTGTTGCGGTTAGTGTGGCTCGCGACCCAGTGCGTGAACTTGCCCGGTATTCACGGCAAGGTTCACTTCGACGAGGACGCGCCCGATCCACCGCCACCCCCGACACCTTATCTCTATTACTACGCTTGCGATCAGAAACGAACGCTCTACATGATGAACAATACCGTGGCCGCCAAAGGCATCACCAACCATCCCGATTATTGCTCGAGGCCGTTCTACGCCCAGAAAGTGAGTGTAATTTCGCGGATTTGATTGAAATGTCAACAGTTTTTTGAGAACTAAGAGTTGTGACGTCACCGATGTAAGCAACATGTTTTGATACGAAAGCGGCATGTTTTTTCTTTAGAAATAAAAAAATTTTGTTTACGCGGCTTATTTTTGCTCACTTTTAGTTAATTCTGTCGTAGTACTCGAATAACTTTCGAAAGTAGCTTAAAAACGCCAATGACATTCACAGGTGGCGCACACCAATTTGTTGTTGCTCGTGGTGGACAGTATGTATTGGACGTGCTACAAGAGATTAGAAGTAACCCCCGTGACTATTTCGCCGTTCGAGTACACAAATGGAACAGCTGATAAACCTTGCCACAAGATCCCACTGAACTCTTTGAAGAGACGTAGACTTGAATATTGCTTCACGGAACATCCTTTGGAGTACAAGATCATGGATTGCGGAGAAGCTGCCAGATTGACAGTGTCCTTGTCGTTAATGTGCATCGCCATCGCTACGATTTTGCACACCTACGTATAAATAGCAAATTAATTGTTCTTTGATATATTGTCTGCTGTTTTGCACGAGTAAATAAATAAAAGTATAAAAATGTGAAAAGTGCGCGACAAATTTTCTCCAACTACCGATGAAAAAATCAGTTCGCTTCTAGAGATGTAACAATTTCTATTTAAAAAAAAGAAAAAATCTTTCAAAATATATTTAAAAAAATTAATCAACTTTGATTTATAAGAAAAATGAGTACAAAAAGGAAGATGAGTGAGGGAATATATACTTGACATCGAGCGGGCCAGAGAGACGCCTCCAGCAACATTTTTGCATATTACATAACTTGGTGGCACGTTCATTCTCTTCCAAAAAACGATAGTCGCTAAAAATATCTTCTCCGCCAAGGTCCGAATCACCCTAAGCGGGTGGGTTTATTGATTACAGCTCGCGAGGCACTTGGAGAAAACATTTTTCTCGCGACGATCTCTTTCGGAATTATTCTGAGATTTCTTCGTTACCAAGTTCCCCGCCACTGAACCGCCCCCGTAAGGGTAGTTGTACAAGTTTAGAAACTAACGTCTTATAAACTCTTTACATTATCGTCGATTCATCTTAATGAAAAACAACGGATGTATCAGAACGGACTTTGCACTTTTATCTCTCGAGCATGTGAGAAACAAACAATATATCCTGTCGGTTTTGATCCGATGGTCTCGTGCGCAAGGCGCAAGCCTCGTCGGAAAATCGATAAGGCCGAAGCACGGACTTTTGCATAACACATAAGACATAAGAGAATCAACCAATCAAAACTTTCTAGAACAAGAAGTAAGGGTGAAAACCAAAAGATGGATTGGTTGATTTTCTTATGCGTTATGCGTTATCCAAAAGTCTGTGCTTCGGCGTATAAACTCGAAAACGCGGAATCTCGAGTCAGTGAGTCGCCCAGTCGAGCCCAGTGAGTGGACGCGTTATATACAGTAAGGACAATCGCGACGGTAGCGACGACGACGACAACAGCGACGGCTACAGTCAACGTCGACCAGGGCGATCGCAAGTACATGGTTGACACGAGTTAGTCGGGATTTGTCTGTGTGTCCTCTTACTGTTTCCCTTTTTAGGAAACAAACCGAGGTGGTCTGTTAGTGATGGGTATGAGGTCCTGCTTCGTACCTGTTGTTGTTGTCCTGATCTTGATCGAGGCAACCGGTCGTGGCGATAGAATCTCGTACAACACGTGAGTAAAGGACTCCGTTGACGGTTCGTCAGTTCGCTCCCATTGTATTTACGAACTGATTCCTCGTATCGCGATATCCTCGCGTTTAAGTTTTGACGATAACCTGATATCGCTTTCACGTATATTCCCACACGGTAATGAAGCGATAAATAATAGCAATGAATTTAGGTCAACCGTGAAGAACCTAAGTATTAGTCGTAGTGACGGCGTGGCCCACAAGAAAGCCTGACTTCTGAAGATAAAAGAAAATTTTGCGATTGTTCATTCGTTCAGTCACTTCAGTTTCGTGAAAATTATTTACAGTTGCGAATTCACATTAAATTATATTTGTTGTATCTTCGACTTCTTTCTCAACGCGTCAAATTTCTAAGCAAAAAGAAAAGTATTTGGATTTATTATTATTATTTTTTATTTCAGAGTTTCTAAATTATTTATATTTGCCACTTCTTTTTGAGAAAGAATTATAATCTCGAGTAAACGAAATTGCCTCATTTTTTTCCCTTCCAATTAAATTCGCGCAATGTTACTCGTACATTTAAACTATAATTTTATTCGCGTCTCGCACATTGTGCACGAAGTCATATAAATTAATTGAGAGCGAAGTTATCATTAAATCATGGCACGAATCTTCTGTGCGAAAAATAATGTAAAAAAAATAAGTGCTGTTCAATATATACAAAACAGATTTATACAATTTTTTCTCAAAAAATAATCCTCTTCTAACACTTATATAAAAAAAAAACCATAGCGCGTGCCAAAAAAAAGCAAAATAGAACACATGTAAAGTAACAAAAGATGTATTTATTCATTCTTGTGTAAATTATATAATAAAAATTAATAAAAATTATTATTAATATTATTATTATTATTATTATTATTATTATTATTATTATTATTATTATTATTATGTATGTACATTATTATACGCGCTTTTTGTTTTATGACAGAGTGAAAACATGGGCGAACAAACTGGGTTTCGAGCTGTCGCAGCTCGGCAAGTACGTAACAAAAATAGAAAAGTTCCACGATAGTTACAAGTTAGCGGAAGTTAAACCACGTGACGGTAATGCCCTGGTCCACGAGATCGCTAAGGATATCAAGGCTATGATGGAATCTAAGATCTCAGCCATCAAGGTTAATTCTTTTCTTTTTTTCTCTTCTCCGCATTAGACTGTTTTGTTTCTCTTAGAGAGTTGCAACCACACGTGTGAGAACTTACCAAGTGACTTGCCAATTTTCTTCCCAGAGGATAATGGACATAGCCGAGACATCGGCTCAGTCATCTCCTGATGAGGATCCGCCGGAGTCCTACACCTTCATCGACGCGAAGAACAACACCATCGACCTCGAATACAGTGCTCATTTCGGCGGCCACGTGAATCTAAACATGTCGGCGGTGCACGTGCCCACGAACGTGTACGACCGCGCGTCTAACGTCGTACGGGCGATCAAGTGGTCCGAGAATCTCGATCGCACTTTCATCAGCAATTACGCGCTGGACCCGTCCTTGTCCTGGCAGTACTTCGGCAGCGCGACCGGCTTTATGCGTCAATATCCCGCTATGAACTGGTACATGCAACCGGTAGATCTGTTCGATTGCAGAACAAGAAGCTGGTACATCGAAGCGGCCACCAGTCCCAAGGACATTCTCATCCTGATGGACACGTCCGGCAGCATGACGGGCATTCGGCGAGAAATCGCTCGGCATGTGATAAACAACATCCTCGACACGCTGGGCAACAACGATTTCGTCAACATCATTACGTTCTCGAACGTGACCCAAGAGGTAAGAATTTGCATCGCAAAAACAATCCGTTTAATATGTTTTTGTGAAAAGATAATAAAACTATATCTCTTGATTAATAAATTTATGTAGGTTGTGCCGTGCTTCAATGACACACTGGTCCAAGCGAATCTGGCAAATGTGCGCGAGCTGAAGCGAGCGATCTCGGATCTCAACACGGAGAAGATTGCCAACTTCTCTCTGGCGCTCACGACCGCGTTCGAGCTGCTCGAGTCGTTCCGCATCGAACGCGAGGGTGCCAGATGCAATCAGGCGATCATGCTGATCACCGACGGTGTGCCGTACAACTTCAAGGAGATCTTCGAGGTGTACAACTGGAAGGACAATCCGGAAGAGCCGACGAAGGCCGATATGCCCGTCAGAGTGTTTACTTATCTGATTGGGAGAGAAGTCGCGGACACGCGGGAAGTGAATTGGATGGCATGCGCAAACAGGGGATATTACGTGCACCTGTGCACTCCGGCGGAAGTGAGAGAAGAGGTCAGTGAGACGAAGTTACATATTCATGGAGTCATAAAAAAAACTTCTAAACCTCTGGAAAATGTTTCAGCGCAACTTACTGCTTTTGTTCAGTAGCGATTCGTATTCGTTCAACAATCGCGCGACTTTTCAGGTGTTGAAGTACGTGCCGGTGATGGCGAGACCTCTGGTGCTGGGCAAGACCGATCACCCCACCATCTGGACGCCCGTGTACGCTGACATAACCGATCCGAAGATGACCGACTGGCTGTGGGAGCAGCGCGAAAGCGAGGAACAGAAGGAACGCTTTTTGCTCTATCACAGGAACAAGAAGTACTTCAACACGGAGGAGCAGGACCGGCGATTCGTGAAGAAGCAGAAACGTCGGCACGACCAGACTAGCGGTCTGCAGGAATACAAATTGATGACTTCGGTTAGCATGCCGGTCTTCGATCGGCGTGATAACGCGGTAAGATTATTGTTAAATCGTTAAATTGTTGTTAAAAATACTTTGCAAGGCAACGTTAGAAGTCGGCAGGCGATAAGGACGTAAGAACGGCCTAAAAAAAAAAAGTTTTAGTTTAAGGTTTTCATAACGATCTGACGTTTGTTCTCATTTATATCAGAAAAAACTTATCTCACACATTTCCCTTTTTTTTTGTCTACATTTTCATATTTTACGAATTACGTTTTGCACATTCCTTGGACCTCTTTTCATGAGCACGTGTGTGATCGCTTTCTAAATATACAAATCGAAACGAAATTAAAATTCTTTATTGTATTTTCTTGTATTTTATTTTTTTTTTTTTTGCATTTCCTTAAGGTATATATCGACGGATGTACTTGCTTCCGTTTTAAGTTCCTCTTTGTCCACAGAACATCACAAAGCAGGTGCTGGTGAAGGAGGCGTACTGGGTGACAGAGACAAGAGAGGTTGGCAGCTAATACAAAAAGCTCAAGCAAAGTTGTTCCATAATGCATATAGTACACACATTCTGTACATACTTTTATCTTTTGATTTTTCGTGCGACCTACAATCTCTCTCTCTCTCTCTTATCCGTTTTAATTCGCAATTTATTGCTCGTTTAAACTTTTCGCACTTGGAAATACAAGCAGAATCAAATTAATAACAAATTTACGCGAGGAAAATAACAGATCTAATAAGCAACGTGATTTTTTTGAAGTTATTTTTTTTTCGACGAAAAGAAAATCAATTTCTCGGCGTCGACAAGTCGAGTTCGTGTTATGTAAGAAGTTACGTAACAACGACATATGTGTGTGTATATATATATATATATATATATATACGAAGGATGTTGGAGAGAACGAGGTCGTGGATGCGCATAGATTTCTTTTAGGTCCACATTTAACTCTCTGATATATCTTATGTTGACCTCTAACACTAGTGGGATTATTTCAGTAGAGATAGGTTTAGGTACGTTTAGTCTACCCTGTGTTCTGTCGAGACGAGTAGAAAAGGCAAAGTTCTGCCCGCCTGTTGGATTGCGTCGAAAAAAAAAAAAAAGAAATCCTCGTAAAGACTGACTTGTAGAAATTGTTTTGCAGTGATACTATATATATACATATCTCTATGAGGCGACAGAGAATTATATCAAGGAGGAAGCAAGTAAATGAAGTGAATATTTTTTTTTTTTTTTTTTTTGTTTTACACGATGTTAAAAAACAATACTTCTATCGTGACAATTGCTTCTTTTTCTTTTACGTGCTTCTTCCTCGAGTGTATAGCAGGCATAGTCCGTATACGAATATTTGGCAGTTGAGTGCTAGATTTCGTTAGTCAGAAACATTCGTAGATTTAATTCAAGCAACGATCTCTCAAACATCATCACGTTCATATTCTGGCACTTGAATTGATCAACAAAGTGTATCTTCGTATATTTTTTTGACACGTGAGAAGAATAATGCGTGAAAAATAATTTGAATGAGGATCGTTGTTTCGAAAGAAGAGCTAATTTATTACTTAAAAACTAACACTTACAGTAGCCCCTGCGCGTCGGAGTATTTTTAATTATAGAAAGAGAATTTGTTATTAATTATTATAGTTATTATTGTGTGTACATATTATCAATTATTTTTTCTTCGTTATTATTTCAGTATTTAATTATTATTATTATTATTATTTCGTAGCCGCTAATCAGATCCATCCTGCAACCTTTGATACACCACGTGCAGGGTGGACGTGCGGAACGACGTGCATAACGTGCAGGACCCCGCCCCGCGGTGGTTGTGGCTGTCACTGGTCGCCGATCACTCAAATGCCTTTTTCTTCTCATTATTTTTATTATCATCATTATTATTAAAACAAACAAAACAGTATTATATGTATTGCTCGTCGGGTCATGCTCATCAAATATCTACAAGGGCGAGACATTATCCTGTGACAGGACCTCGCGTTCGCGACGATCACCTGTCACAGGTCGCCGTGTTGTTATTATTACATTATTATTATTATTAGTATTGTTAATTGATATTATTATTACACATTATAGTGAGATAGTAGTTGAGCGCTATATATAGTTACTAAATGCAAGAGATTACACTCTTCTTAGTATTACTTATACTCGTCCCTCGCGCACAATTTTACACTTGTAAGTAGTTTTTCAGAATTTCAAATACTTATTTTTTTATTTGAGAAAAGAAAAGTTGACGAGACTATCTCATCGTAAAGTTTTTTAATAATAAACATTACACACACAAGTAAAAACTTGCCACCAGCCAAATATTTTCTCATTTATATACACATGTGTATTTTTTTTTGTGTCTCGAAATAGTGCGTAAAGTGCGACATGCATCTTGGAGATCGAAATTGAATCTTGTGAGCTCTCATTATTTTAAATATGTACGCGCGAGGGGAGATTTGTTTCTCTCTCACACATAGATATGAGTTTTTCTTAATATATTAAAATGTGTTACTGTAGACGAATTTATTATTATTATTATTATTATTATTAATAGAACGTTGTTGGAGAAGGTAGATACGCTTTTGGCTATGCGACTTGGGATGATGATAATTTGTAATTTTTATATATATATATATATGTATATATGTGTGTACAACATATATACACATATATACATATATTTATTTCGACATACGTTGTCATGACATGATAGTGGAGAGTTTACTAGATAAAACGCATCAGGTCTTCCCGTTATAAACATATTGATAATTGTTTGCGCAGACGCCGATTGCCAATCTTCTCGGCGTCGCCGGCACGGATGTACCGATCGAGGAGATCCAGAAACTGATGATGCCCCATATGGTGAGTCATTGGAATCACCTTCATAGTTTCTGATTAACTTGATCCGGCCGATTAAGTTGATCGAAGACGGCGAGAAGGACTCGCAATTAATTAATTCTCATCTCGACGATACAAAGTGTTCTCTTTTTTTCCACTTTCCTCTCGCGCGGAGCAGCTCGGCGTCAACGGCTACGCGTTCATCGTAACCAACAATGGTTTCATCCTAATTCATCCCGATCTCCGCCCGGTGGTAATGCTCTTTTATTTGTTATATTGAACACACATACATTTTTCGCACGCTTGTAGTATGTGTCTGTGCCCGTGTGTGTATGGTTCTGTCAACGTGTTAAAATTGCAGATTTTTATTTTTTCGCATGAAATCTTATTATCTTGATCAAAGCGTTGGAATTTTTAACAACAGCTAAATAGAATAAAAATAATAGCGCAATAATAATAAAGTGATAAACATAACGTGTTTGCTGTAAAAATAGTTCCAGGGTATTTTAAAACCGGCGTACAATAGCGTTGATATGGCGGAAGTCGAGTTGATGGACAATGACAAAGGCCCCAGGGAATTTGACGAAGGAATTATCATGGTAAACAAAAAGATTATTTTGTCAACCTCTTGAATTACTCAACGGCAAATAAAGATAATTTCTAGTTTTTTGTAATTAGTGTAATAAAAAAAGTATTTTTTTCACAAAATCTTCAGTAACGTTGTTATATTAGTAATTGAACAAATGAGTTATTGTTTTTTTTTGTTTTTTTACGCAGCTTCGCAATCACGTGGTGAATCAGACAAACGGTAGCGTGACGCTTCATACGAAATATCATTACGACGACATGGTGAGTAATTTTTGGCAATAAATTTTTTTCTCGTCGCTTTTTTTTTTTTTTTTTTTTTTTTTTTCTAGAAACGAGTGGGCAGAGTGAAGAGAAAATACGATTACGCGGCGATCACGGACAGTCCGTTCACTGTGGTGGTCAGTTTGCCCGAGCACGACAAAAGTTACCGCGTACACGCTACCGAAGAGATACATCTCCTTCACTCAAAAGGTATCTATTTTGTTACTTTAATCAACAATAAATTTCTCGTCATCTTCGCACAAATAGATGTGATTAGATGTGTCAGCAAATTGCTGATTATTTTATCACGAAGCTACGAATTAATACACAAATTATATTGCACTGTTGCAGGGAAAAACGTGACAGATTACTTCGCGGGTAGTAGCTGGCGGGTTCACCCCCACTGGATGTACTGCAAGTGAGTCCAATTTTTGTCTTAATTTATAGACAATGTTTGTCACACCTTCAATGAGATAAAAATGCGGAGTCCTTCGAGATTCTCTTGAGAATATTAAGCAAAAAAGAACTCGTGCAGACCAGCAAAAGTTGCCGATGAAGCAATTTGTGTATAAATTTGTCGCGCAAATTCCCCACAGATACCACTACGAGGGTGAACATAGGTTCAACACCTCGGAGTCACAGCTCTTGCACTTTCTGGAGCGTACCCGTCAGCCAGGCTGGAAGTGGATCGATATGAAGCAACGATCCCCTCCGCCGGAATACTCCGCTTCGAGTTCGATTTTTTTTTTTTTTTTTTTTTTTTTTTTACGCGTATATCAAATAGGCTTTTGGAAGATTCAATAATTTGTTTTAATCGTTTTGTGATGTAATATTTGAGATAAAAATCTGAACTTGTCTGGCTAAGCTGATTATTTTTTCGGCAGCTACTACTCACAAGACCGACAACTCGTACTACTGCGACAGAAATTTGTTGCTCAGTCTGGTGTACGACGCTAAGGTAACCGAATGGTTTGCTCTGCAAACCCCACCGAATCTCGAAAAGAAACCTCGAGAGGAACCGGAAGGGTGAGCATATAATTTACGATTATTTTCTGGCATAAAATCCGCCACGCGTAACACGAATAAACTACTATTCGAAGGAAGTGAATTTTCCTTTCCTTATATTATCGCGTAACCAAATTCCCACGTCGGTCGAAAATTTCAGACTGTGTTCGCGCGCTTTTATTGGACAGGGATTTTCATATTTTTATATTAAAAGAAACAAGTAAATTTTGAAGATATTTTTGATCATTTGTTTAACGCGTATTTAGAACAAATACTTTTTTTTCTCTATTCTTTTTCTTTGTTCATCGTTTTTTTTTGCTCATGGTTATCTGAATCAAAATTTACAAGCAGATATACTCATTTTTGCACAAATATTTCGTCCCGAATATTTTATTTTATTTCTCGATCTTTTGTGCACTATATATTTTTCCTCTTTTTTCTTTGTCTCTCTATATTGTTTTTCTGGATTTTACGAGGATAAAAATTGCACCTGTTCCTTTTGACTAATATATTTACCACTTTGACGCCATGCAGACCTTTAGCTAGGCTGATGAATCAGATGCCCAGGTAACGCCATCACATCGCACCTTAAGTTATTAGAAAGTAACAAACTAACTATAATTTTTCTTTCCTTTCTTTTCTTTCTCTCCCCCTCTTATCTTATCTTTTCTTTTTTCACTTTTTCTTTCTATCTCTTTATCCGTTGCAGAATTTCTTTTAGAACTTTCCCTTACTTTGTCTCACTTCTTATTTGTTCTATTTGTTGTTGTCTTTTTACGATTTAAAAAATTAAATTTTGAAATTCAACGAAACAATATCTTTTCGTGTGAATGAACATGCTTTTTTTTCAAAGAAAGCACTGTGTGTAAAAAATATTTTATTAGTTAACGTAGTTTTGGTTGGTCAAATATGTTTTTCTCATTCCTTTTTTTTTTCCTCGTCTTTCGTCATTTTAAAGTCGACGTAAAACTTGCAAGCCATCGCAAACAACGTTTTTCAGGAAGAGAAGAGGAAAAAAATATTTTACAGCGATATACAATTGTGCAAGAGGACTTTTTCTACACTATTTTCTACGCTACTGATCGGTTCTTGTAATGGTGTCTTCAAAAAAAAAAAGCATTCACAACCGCATGTGTTTGCTGTTATCTGAATTTTATAATTTTGTGACTTAGTTTTTTTTTTTTTTTGTAAAAAAAGATACGTTCAATCAATTTAAAAATATAAAATCTTTTTGTAAAATCTTGTCTTTGAATAACAAACAGCAAAACAAGCGAGTTTGGGTGCTATCTTGACGTAGCTCCTGTATGTCGTTGCACAAAATCTTGAGCGCATCTCGCTGCTTTTTTTTTTTTTGTAAAAGTGCAAATGTAAAATTCAGCCGCGAGAGCGAACTCAATTGGTTGTCCCTGAAATATCATCTCCCGTAGGAAGGAATTTCAACAACGCTTCGGAGTGACTTTGGCGTTCATAGCTACGCACAGTGGACTTACCAGATGGCAAGACTTCCCGATGGACGATGACGTGCCGCTGCCGGACGATCACTTCAGCAAGTTGTATCCCCGAGCCATCGACGAGGTGTGGTATAAACGCGCGGTCGAACAGTATTACGTGAATCCGGACAGTTTCGTTTACTCCGTGCCGCTCGACGACGAGGGAGCCGACAACACCACTCTGGTCACCGCCAGTCGCGCCATATTCATCGGTAAGACATCGATTGTCTGCGAAAAGAAACAAAAACAGAATATCTTTTTTGGTTTCGAAATGTTATATGTACAATAATATTGAAAATTTGCAAAACAAAATAACAAAAAACAAAAAACTGTACAGGAAACAAGCAAAAAGCACCGGTGGCGGTGGTTGGCTTCCAGTTCCAGCACACTGCCTTGCAAGCGCTCTTTCAAAACATAACGTTCAACTGCGAAGGGCACAGCAATTGCTACAAACACTGCGGCGACAACTCTTGGGAGTGCTATCTGGTCGACAACAACGGTTATATAATCGCCGCCGAGAAGGAGACGGACGCAGGTAAATTTTTCGGCGAGGTCAGAGGTCCGATAATGATGAGTTTGGTGACGGAAGGCGTCTTCGAGAAGATAAGAATCTATGATTATCAGGCAGTATGTTTCAAGAACACCGACACCAACAACGCCGCCAACATACTTCTCACAGTAAGAAAAGTCAAATTGCATAACGACAATGAAATTGGAAATCGCGAAAATGCTACTTTAAACAAGAGCAATCAAAATCACAGAGTTTCAAAGTTAAAATTCTCGTGTTACACGTAGCCGTGGAAGCACCTTCAGAAAGCGCTGTTGTGGATGATCGGTAACGTCGCTTGGGCCTGGGCGAAAACTGGCATAGTGGAGTCCGACTTCGCGGAGGCGTACAGCAGCTACGTCAGTGACGAGGGTCTGATGGAAGGTCGCGAAAACGTTTACGACAACGAGGAGAAACCCATGCCCGAACTGAAGGACGAGGAGAAGGTCTTTGAGCAGCACGTTCTGATCAATCGCACGCGTCCGGAAGTGTGCGATCAAGAGGTAAAGTCGCGCGATTTGTTCCGCGCGATCTTCCAAGTCCGTTTTCGCGGATTCTCAACGATTTTTTCATATTTCCAGATGTATTTATATCTGCGCAACAGTTCGTTCAACACTTACGACGTGGAGGTGGACAAGGACTGCGTGCGGCCGTACGTGGTGCAGCCGGTGAACTTCAGCAACATGCTGCTGCTGGTCGTGAACACCGACTGCGGCGACACAACGTCGCCGGCGCTTAGCGTCATACCCGAAGAGGTGATCTACGAGAACAACACGCTGGTGTGCCAGAAGGCGCTCTTCGCCCTCAAGCGGAAGCGACCGCAGTCCTGCATACGCTCGCATCCCCGCGAGAGCGAGATCAAGGATCAGTGCGGCACCGCGACGACCAACGAGCTTAGCACAATCCTGCTCGTCAAGACGCTTTTGCTGACTTACTTGCTGAGCAGACACACGAGACTCGCTCTTCCCTTTTCTTGCTGAACATGTACAGCCAATGATTCGTGTCAAACTAGTTTGAAAGTTAAATCTCGCACGTCAAGCGGATTCTCGTAAATTGTAAAAAATTCCTTCGTTTGATAAGTGTAACATTGTATTTTTGCGCACGCGGCGGTTCCCGTTGATCGGAACCCCCATCGTGCTCGTTTTCATCACGTACGACCGGCGTATGAGAATCTGTGTAATATGTGTATATTTGTGTGTATATATATCTGTTCCGCGATCGTCAAACGAAAATTGCTATACAAAATATTCGTTTATTTGTTCATAATTGTTTCGTGCTTTTTCTAAAAAACATTTTACAACGTGCTCGCTGCGAAGCCAGAATCTCTTTTCTTTTTTTTTTCTTCTCAAAAACGATGTGCTTGTTACGACGTAACTATAATTGTGAATGAAAAAGCGGTCGCGTTATAAGGGGAAAGCTAAGTGAATATGTAGAGAAGGAAACAATAATAGTTAAAAAAAAAAAAAGAGTCTTTCTCTCTAATATTTTTCTAATTTATGTATAAATTATAAGAGATGTCTCTTCATATACAAGATACTTGAATACTTGTAGGAAAACTAAATTTAACTACTGAAAACTATTTACTTATCGAGCCCTTCATTCAGAGAACTTGATTTTTGCAATTCTCCGCGAACATGTGCGTCTGTTCAAAAAAAAAAAAAGAAAAAAAATTACTCCGAGACTATTCTGCGCTCTCGACCTGCCCGTTACTCCGGTCAAGTTGCTTTTATAGAAACGAATGTAGCGTGTTATTCGATCCTGCTTGATTACACGCCGAGTTTTCTAAATGCGCGAGTAACGCAATAAATCAAACACGACGATGCAATATCAAAATTACATGCTAAGATACTAAAAAGTGTTCTCCGCTCCGTCAGACGATCGGGATTACGCGCTTGTTGTGAGACGATCACAGGTTTTTGTTTGATATAACAAAACAGACACGCGGATTGCGATTTTTGGACGAAAGAGCCTTTCACGCACTACGATACATTTCTTTGTAAAGAAGTTGCGGAAATCGATGAAAATCCATCTTTTATATTTGGTACGTTTGACAAATCCGTATCGAGTGTATTTACGTCGCGTAAAGTAGAACTCCAGTAATTTCGGGCATTTCGACTTCTCTTTCATGGGTGGGCCAGTAGTTACTCTCGCTATTGATGATTTTCCGATATTCTCGAGTGAATGCGCGTAAGATGCCCTGTTCTATATTTAATCCTATTCTAAGAGCACAAGAGAAAGAGATACGTATGTCTCTTTTGTTTCTTTCTACCAGTCGCTAACTGGAAGGGGGAGAATAAATAATTTCAAAGTTTTGTGAGAAAGATTCGATGCCACGCGCTCAGAATTACTGGAGTTCTGATCCACACGTCTGATCCTATATAGTTTCTTGTCTCGGCGCTCGAGCGGAAGAGGAAATAGATACAATTTTTGTTCGGATGTTGCTCTCTCTCTCTCGCACGTAATTAATCTCATGTTAAATTGGTGCTGCTTGTGCGATGCGTGCGAGGGCGTTCATCCGATGCCGCCAATAGATGCTACAGAACAAAATAGAGGACAGTCGATCACGACGAAACATTAGAGAGTGCTCCGCGTACGTGTCGCGAGACTATATTACAGTCAATGTGAAGAGATGCTACAGTTAATAGACTTTTCTAGATGTCGAAGCAGGGTCGCATATTAACACATACACACATAGCGCATTGTTTACGAAAATACTCTGTACTCCGTAAGTATATTCGCGTTCACCACTTTGTAACAAACAAGACGACGCGACGTCCAAGATTTATATAGGAGATTATTATAGGAACGTTAACTTTTTTTTTTTTTTTTTTTTTTTCACTGAACTAGCTGCGCCATTTCATCTTTTTCGAACTTCGCCATTTCCACCATCTCCGATTGACTGAATCGATTATTCCGTTGGAGCTGATCAGTCGTATATTGATTGATTGAAATGACCAATCGCGGTTGACTAGCAATCGATCAAGTTAATCGAAGATGTTGAGGAACATAGGCATAAGCGGAAGGAAAAAAGATGAACTCTGACGACCAGTTCAGCGTCAAAAAGAACAAACCAACAATGTGTGCGAAGAAGAAGTACGAACGTTTGAGAAAGAGAGAGAAAGAGAAAGAAATAAAAAATAAATAAATAAAAAAATCTTGTTGTATGTGTGTATCGAATAATTCATCAAATGTTCCAAATAGATTTACGTGACAAAATCCGGAGACGAGAAACTCCGAGGAGATTAATAACAATCTCACCGCGGCGAGAGATCCGTTTGAGAGAACAATTGATGTTGTTTATATATTACATAAAGTTTATTACAATTTGCTATGTACAACAGCGCTTGCCTATGTAAAGAAAGAACATTTTCGTATTAAAACTTTTCAACAGAAGATTCGCATTTTTCTTCACTCACCTTGTTCTTTTCATTTCACTCGACATTTCATCAACCGCTCCGCGGTTGACATGCGATTGTCAAGAATTCTGCTTGCTGAAACATTTTGTCGCGTTCGTTGTGTAAAAAAACTGATTCCGCCGCGACCGCCATTTTTTCTAACCGCGCGCGAACGACGTGACTTCGTCGTAAATTCGTCGATTATCAGCAAGAATCACGCGCGACGCTAATTACACGTCGCTACAAGTACACTCGGGCACTTTGCGACACGCGTCCGCGTCCGTATCACAGATATTTGTGCGCGAGACGACGACAATCTCTCGAGAAACAACGGAACAATTCGCACAAGCTCCGCTCCGCGTCACGCGTCCGTCGCAACTGCCCGCCAATTCCCACCACAACTCGAGCGATCGAAGCGCGCGACGTATCGAGACATCGAAATATCGAATCGACGGGCGCAGGCAGAATTGCCAACAGCGAAACTTGAAAACAGACCGTCGTTCCTAGCCTAATCTCCTTGTTTTGTGTATACAGTTTTGTTTTGACGAAGTTTTTGTTGAAAGAAACATCTCGAATGTCGGCACGGTTCTGTTGAATGTACACAAAGCTGAGCTTGTTATGTACAGTTGGTCGCTTTTGACGCCAAGAGCGTCTTTCTGTCGTTCTGTATGTTTTGCAACAATTGCGCGCGTTAGTAAAGAAAAAATAACCAATTGTTGCGGGTGATACGAAAAATATGGCAAAAGTTTTGACGAGTAACGGTACCGATGGTTTAGTGGAACTGGAAATGAAACAGAGGACAATCGACAGAGCGCCTTTTCGAAAATTGAAAATCAGAGACGCCACGGTACTGGACACAATCGAGGACAGAAGAAGCTGCAAACTGTGTTTAAAGTCGCGAAAATATTTTTGTTACACCTGCTTCTTGCCCGTCATCGACAAGTCGTATTTTCCTCGAGTGAAGGTATTGTTGATGCACATTACGCGATACCTGACCGATGCGTATACATATATTGAGTTCAACTTCAAAATCATTTCAGATGTATTTTCATCTTTCAGTTGCCGATTAAAATTGATATCGTTAAGCACGCTCGAGAAATAGACGGCAAGAGTACGGCGATTCACGCCGCGATACTGGCACCAGAGGACGTGAGAATTTACAGATATCCGGACTTTCCGGAAACGTTCAACAAGGAAGAAGTACGAGAGTAAAAATCAAACAATCTCTTCTTCTCGATCTTGAAATACAATGACTGCTTTGTTATAATTTAAGGAACGTTATTCCCCCAGACTGTTTTAATCTTTCCTGGCAATGTGGACGTTATAAGCGTGGATGATCTCTTCTCAAAAGAAAGAAGAAACGACACGGTTTTTCAGAAAACGACGGCGTTTCCCGTAAAAAGAGCAATTTTTATCGATAGTACGTGGCAACAGACCAAAGCTATTTACAGAGACCAAAGGTTGAGAGGTACATGAAGAAATATATCTATTTGCGTTCTTCTTTTTTTTTTTTTTTTTTTTTTTTTTATGTATTCAAATGCACGCAAAACTTGTTTTTTTTGCAGAACTACGTTGTGTCGTTTTAAAATCTAGAATCTCTCAATTCTGGCGACATCAGAAACGTAGTCCAAGATGGTACTTGTCGACGATCGAGGCGATTCATCAGTTTTTAGTGGAATTGCACACGTGTGCTCACGGGGCGATAGAAGGATACGCCGATTTAGATGACAACGCCGTGTCAAACGAAAACGGCGTGTTTGTAAATAATACGGAATCAGAGAAGTGTGCAGAAATGGATCTCAGATACAGCGGGCAATACGATAATCTTTTATATTTTTTCAAATATATGTACGATAAAATTCACACCATATATGATCACGAGAAATTGTTGGCTTACAAAAGACCGCTTGAATAATCGTATCTTCGTCGTGATTCTTATGTTTCTAACAGACTGTTTCACATTTCCAATTCCAGTTTTCAAGATTTCAGTTATGAAACTTGCTGATATGCAAAATGTGTCAATTCTCTTCCAGAAAAATTTATTCTAGATGAGCCAGTACTTTAAATTGTGATTGTGATTACAATCACACACACGTGTGTTCGTGTAAATATATATATGTATATATATATATCGTATAAAGGAAATGTATTCTTCAATTGTTTACCCATACATTTAGAATTATTTTTTTATTTTTTTGAGTAGAGGATGTGATGATCAACTCGACTTCTCACTACATACGCGCATTTATACGCATATACATTTATATTCGAAACTTTTCTAATTGCTTATATTATTTCAAGATTTTTCGTGTATTTCAAATCACGGAGCATAAAAGCGCAGTCGCATCGAATCATTTTGATGGATTATATCTTAGATAAAAATTATTGATAATCGAAGAAAAGTAGGCATTTGTACGAATTTTTTTTTATTTTATTTTTTTTTATCTTTTAACAAGATACAATATTTTTGTATGCGTATGTGTCACAGATTTATTTCTCGATCATTCGATATCTCGTTAGAAATGTAAGATAAAATTCTGGAATATTCAAGAATTCGACAACAATTGTGGAAACAATTTATAGTAGCTCGAATCGCTCGTTGTCAATGCAGATATACATGTATTAAAAATCACAAAAGAGAGTCTATTTGGTGGTCACCTTGCCGTCCAGTTTGAAGCACACCTGTGGTTTTTTTTGCTCGTTATGTAAACCGAATTCGATGGTCAGGTGTACAGATGGATACGACCTCTCTATCGGCATGATCAGATTGTACGTGACTTTGTCGCCTTTCTTTAACGGGCATTTACCGCCGGACAAGGATTTGCACGCGTCCGATTGGGGAAATGGATATTCGACTGTGATTCCATAAATCGTGACTCTCACCTTGGTTGTCAACTTCGCCGAGTCGTGGTCTGCGATAAAGTAAATAATGCAATTAAGAAATAATACAATTTGAAGTAAAATCCGATCCGATGCAAACAGCAATCGATTTAATTTAGGAAATTAATTGAATTTAAGAAATTGAGCAAATTTTGATATTAACGGTATGTGTGCGCCAATTAAGTTATTACAATTTCATCCGTCTGCAATATGATTTTTTTTACTAACGCCGTCTACACAACCGGGTCGAGAGATTTTATTTTCTTACTGTTGTGAAACTTTAAACTAAAAAAATCTTATGAAATTCTGAGATACTTTATATAAGATCTTTAATATAAAAGCGACACTTGAGAGAAATATTGAAACTTTTTTGCAAGACAAAAATAAAAATTTGTTCAAAGAAATTGGATAGAGAAATTTTCTCTGGAGACTGAAATCCCCATTATGCAGATATGTGTAGAAACTTTACCAGCAACAAAGTCCCATTGCGCCGTCAAGTTGGTTCCTCTGTAAAAATTGCACGGCGAACTGTTGCAACCGTCCACCCTCAATTCGACGGGCAAAGGTCCTTCGTCGCACGGGTTGTGCGGCGTGGCCTGCAGAGACAACGCGACGCAAAACGCGACGATGATGTATACTGCGACATAAGAAAAAAAATATATATATATACGCGCTGTCATATGTACAAAATTTCCTAAACCGCGTGGTTTGACGAAGAAGAAAACAGATTAGCATGGGACAAAATAATTACCGCACGCCGAAGCTTTCATGGTGGTGTTCTTTCACGCGACAAGAGTAACGACAGCAAGTAAACTGAAAGCCCACAAGAGATGAAAGAAAAAAAAATTCCTTTGATGCGCTCGAGAATTGAACACCTGCGTGATCGATGATATTGCAAAGATTTTATCAGTTAACGGCGACTTGTTGCGTATTTATTTTTATCAAACGATTACAACAGTCTTGGTCAATTAAAGAAAATAATTATTGATCTTTATCACGTAATTTACTTTGAAGAAAGAAAGAGTAAAGGAAATAAAAAGAGAGATAGCTGACGGAGAGATAAGAGTGATTCAGTTTTGATTTGTCTTTCGGCTTGATTTTTATTTTAACCGCAGATATTGCTAATTTTTATTATCATTTTGTTGTCATTTTTAACTAGTAATTTTATTACTTTTATATTCTCCTCGTATTATCGCGTAGTATCATTAATTTTTATTTTTATAATAAAGTAACTTATTAAATCATTAGGTAATTATTAAAAATTGTTTATTTTTATTATCATATTATTATATTTATAACTAATAATTTTAGCATTAATTGCTTTTATATTCTTCTTACATTATCACGTTATTATCATTCATTTTTATTTCTATAATAGTAATTTAATTATTAAATCATTAAGTAATTATCGATGCGACGAAACGTTTTGGATAAGCGGTTGCTATATAGTTAATTCGATAAAGCGCGTTATACTGACGGGGTTTGGAAGGGAGACCACCCTTTCTCAAACCGCGCTTATTTCGCGAATTTCTGCACATTACTATCGATAAAGTAAGTAGTTTTGACATAAAAGTATATAAGTTCACGAAAAGAAAAAATACAATATATTTGTTTGTTTCATACAACAGGAATTTGTTTGAAAAGTCTACCGATAAACAGATAACCCATGGTGAAGTTAACATACACGTTAGATGCGTCATGTATTGATGTATGATATTTATCAGAAGTCGCAGGTGTCTCTATCCAAGTGTAAATAAAAAAAAAAAGAACAAGATAACCAACAAAATAAGATTACTAATTTAAAAGATAAAAAGATGAAAAAATAATTATATGATGACGCACTAGATATATGTAACGTTCTATTATAGTATAATTTTAACAGTCTCGAACACGTGTAATTACGCACATGTAATTAGCACTATAATTATACGCGTACGTAGAAACATTCATTCAAAAGAAGAGATAAAAGACACTGATTCATATCTACATTAAAAATAAGTTAAAATACAAGTGGGTAGAAATAATTTTTTTATAACCGGCAAACGATCTTTTAATGGTTTCGATAAATAATATATTTTGATAACACATATATACGATATATTGAAGATATTTTGTGATGTAGTCTATTCTCTCGTTGCTTTTATAACATCATTATAACAACTCCTGCATGTAGAACGCGCGTCAATATGTAGCGCGCGATTAGAAGAGATGCGATGATCGATCATTCTGCTATTTTTCCGCGGAGGCGAGATGCCGATTGGCTATCGCGCGAAACGTCTCTTTCCCCACGTGCAAATTGACTCTGTAAAGTCCGCTATCGGTAAAGAAGATAGAGAACGAACCTGCGGCGGTCGCGACAAGATGGCGGGAGCGAAAGTAGGTTTCGCGGGGGCGTGCGCGGCAGCCAAGTCAAAATTACCGCGCGACAAGTGAAAGGAATTTCACGGCAATCGCGCAAAGTAATTAAGTCAAGAACGCACGAAGATAAACAATGAGACCCGAGCATTGAGGAAATCAACCAATCACAGACCGGCGTGTCTTTGAACGCAGCTCACATTTGAGAGAACGTCAGCCCGCGATTGGTTGACTCGCTTAAGTCTTAACTGCTTGAAGTATTTTTCATGCGTTCCCGGCTTTTCCATTCGCGTAACGATCACGCCGTTCGCTCGTGTAAATTTTCGCGGATTGTCGCGAACGAGGAAGAGCGCGTCACTTTGATGTGACGTCATCTCGCGCTTTCTCGCTTCTCTCGATCGTTCCGTCCTTCGTGGAATTTCGGCCTCTCTCGCTCGCTCTCTCGGCGGGCGACGCTGAACTCGTGTACTGCGCGAGCGCGGCTCGTGGTGTTCGGCCATACAGAAAACAAGTGGGCTGAGTTACGCGCAAACGGTCCGCGCGTGTGCCACGAACGGAGAGGTTATAACACGTTAGTGTCATCGGTGTTTTGGAAAAACACGCGGGGTGACACCAGTGCGAAGGGAAACACGCGCCGTTACGCGCGCAACGGGGTAGCCGGAGGAAACGTCAGATCGTCACAGTCAGTGCCCGAGTGCCACCCGGCTTGTTGTCAAAATGGCGTCAAAGGCGAAGCTAGCTGCTGAGGTCAGTACAGTTAGTTTTTCCTCACACGTGATGGATTTTCTTACGGCCTGTGACCGATCGGTCGCGCGTTCCAAAGAGCGCGAAGATGTCGCGCTCGCGCGAAACGAGATCGTGTCGGTGTTTCGTGTCAGCTACGCGCGATCCAACGCTGAAACATTTTGAATCGCGAATTGATCGCGCGCCGCCCGTTTCGCGAAAACCGTCCGATTTGTCTCGTCGTGGATGATCATGCGTGTACATCGTAGGTATCGTCGATCGCGACGGTGGGTGACACTCCGCGCGCGACTCCGTATGTTGTGAAGTTACCGCGCAAGGCGCCATGCGCCGATCTATTCACGTAGGAACGTCGCGTTGTCCGACATAACCACGCCCTGTCTTCGTGTATGTAATTCCGTTCGCTTTAACGGTCCCGTGTCCGCGGTTCCCGTGTCCACGTTCACACAAAACCTTTCACAGAGGCCCTCGATCTTCACCTGATTTTTTTTTTCCCCCGTTTCAATAAACAAAACCCGCGAGAAACCTTAAATTTCTTTCAGCGATCGCCGAAATCAACTGCCTCGCCGTTTAGAAATCCAAGTTTTTCTCGTGCTTTCTCTCTTGTTTCGCGTAGAAATTCCGATTATTGTTGATATGAATCGACACGCAATGTCTCTCGATAATCTGACGGTCAATCGTCGGCAAATATATCTCGTTACTAAGCTAATAGAGTTTACAATACCCTGCTAATTTATGAAACTGAGTCACACAGCAATTACTGATAACGTTGCTTGCAAATAGCGATTGGTCGCGACGATTATTGACACACAACGCCGAGATCAATATATTGTTACATTCCATTGCACTGAGATGTCTTTGAAAAATAGAAGTAAAAAAAAAAGGATCGATGTACTTGCGTTAAAAAAATTGTGTTGCCACTCAAAGAAGATCCGAAAGGATCGAAACGTGTGGCTATTAAAAAGAGAACTGCTTCATACATTAAAAACCTATATTTATCTCGCATTGGCCTTAATTGACAATAAGATTTTTTATCTTGTTTTGTTTAAAGAGAAAAAAAAGTAAATTAAATACCAAACAAGAATTATCGTCGATCGCAATTTGCTCTCTCCGAACGTATCGGATCTTTTCCTCGAGAAGAAAAACCGTTACGCTTATTGTTGCGTGTTGCAAAAACACGAAAGTTTATTGCCGTCTCATTCGGACGCTAATTAGCGATCGGATTTTTTTGTGAGAAAATTTTTGACACGTTCGAGGGTACAAGTCACAATTTCTTGCTTGCTCGTGGTACAATATTTGCTACAACAAATTCGTGCAATGCACGAGAGCAATTTTTACACAGTTTAAATAGAACCTCCCGCAATTTTTACACAGTTTAAATAGAACCTCCCGCTTGTGCGGGAGCTGCTCGTAACCAGAACGAGTCGCTCGTTCGCACGTGTGCCACAAGATGGTGACACGCGATACGTAGACCGCATCGGAATTTTTTCTCCTCATTTTTTGTAAGCCGTATAATTATAGAAGTCGTAATATTAGCTAACTACGGGATAATTTCCCGACATTCTTTGCTTTTCAATTAAAAAACAAAAACTCCGAGTATATTAAGGAGAGAAAAAGTTTTTGTTGTTTTATTTAAAAAAACGTGGCACATTTGGCGTCAAATCATCGTCGAGATTTTTCTAAACCTTGAGAAGAAAATACATGAAAAATGTAGAAGTATTTAATAAAAAGAAGACTTACTATGACTATGTAATACAAAAAAAATACACATAAAGGTAGAAAAACAAGGCAAAAGATAGTTAATGAAACGAGGAAATGATTCAAACACGTCGCGTATTCATCAGAAAAAACATTCGCAAAAAAGAATGAATTGAAGACGGAAAATCTATAAGCGTCGTATAAGATTTGCTTCTTCATCTTTACGATTGCATAAGTATTTTTTACAACAATTACAACCGGATTTATCTGTTTTCTGCACAACACTGTTGACAGATTAATTTTCAATTCTCTTATAATTTAACTATCTAGTCAGATTTTTTTAATCAAAAAACAAGCATAAAGAAAATTCAGAAATAAAATCTTTTAAATATTTTTTACACTACATTGTCACGTCTTTTATTATTTTTGTATAGCTCGACATTAAATATTTGCGCGATGATCTGTGAATCAAATTTCTCAGCGTTGTAACATTTAATTTAAAGAGAGAGAGAGAGAGAGAGAGAGAGAGAGAGAAAGAGAAAAAGAGAGAAGAAGAGAAATGAGAAACAATTGGACCATAGTGTAAAAGTGAGGAATTGCATTGAATTCTTTTGCGTGGTCCCTCTTTCCGCGCGTTGCTCTCGCGTCTCACCTTCGATGTTAATTCGAACAATACATTTTGTTGATTATCGTCGAATTAGCCATTATGTCGTTATTTTAACGAGAGCGTCGATATGTGTCAGGGGAACGTGCACGCTTTTTTCACGAGAGCCTCTTCTCTCGTTTGTATTGCTCGTTTTCTTGAGTGGCTGCTCTGGCTTGGAGCCATCCTCCTCTTTGTCCTTTAAGGTACACACTATTTGCGGTTAAAACCCACGCAATGTGGAAATGTGTAATTTCACATGTTTTAAAACAAACATTTTTCAAACGTTGCGACGTTTTGTGCAAAGCAAACGCCAATTTATCATCAAATTTATTCTCGTCGTTTTTGTTGTTTTAGTCGAAAATTGTGTTTGTATTAATAACAAGTATGGAATGATAACAACGGCGATGATTTCCAATGTTACATTAGTGAAATATTAACAACAAATGCAATAATATATATATATAACTATGGCGTATATATTTAATGTGACAAATATATTTTGTTTCGCAAAGCGTCAAACAGAATCCGCTGCATTGACGCGCGCGTTCTTTGCCAACCATCGCACACAATCGTTACACGGACAATTTTCAAGTAGCGTTTAATTAAAGTTAAAACTATTAACGCGCGCACGCACGCACCCGTAATGTGCAGCGTTATATAATTTTATCGCAGATAAAAAACGATTATCGCGCTGAATGCACGCTCTGCCGATACACGTGACACGCTCGTTCGTAGTACACGCAGATCAAATATCTTGAGCGATTGCTGTTATCTGCTAAGGCAGAAAAAAAAAAAAAACATATTTGACAAAAGCGAGGAAACAAAACTATCGACATTAATGATATATTAATTACTAGTATTAAATTATAAAATTTATAAATTTAATATTTATCAGTACCGTGATGTTAAAACTCGAAATCGATCTGAAAATTTCTTTTTTTCTTGTTCTTGTTTTACCTTGGGTTTGTCTTGATCTCATTTTTCTCGAGCAACAGAGAAAGATAGTATTTGAAATTTGTTTCTCGGATCTATTGGCTCTTGCCAATCGGTCTTCAAATCTCGACATATTGTTGTGCAATTTGGGGAGATATATGATTTGATATATAATGACATAAATTTACTTATCAGTATAAAATCTTTTTCTTTATAATTTGTGTGATATAAGAAATGTATCGATTGGTTATTTTTAATCGTCTACGAGACAATTAAATATGATTCTCTTCTCGCTAAAACTTTCCGGAAAGTTTAATTGTTTTTCAGGAATTGGATTTAATTGTTTTTCAGGATCGAGTTGAAATCGAACTGATCGATGTAGCGACGATACGATACTCACAAATGATGTGTAATCAATCATCATCGATGATTGCGATGATCGATGGGTGTGGTTTCGAATTTGAAACGCAATTTGTTTCCGCGCAAAATGATCAACGAAGATGAAAAACATTCGTCGTTAAATTTCCAGTGACACACTTGACGAATATCAAAGTGACAAATAAAATATATCGAAGTGATACGTATCGGCAAAAGAACAATTGCAATTCGCTCGATATTTCTCGAATCTTCAAAACGACGAACAAATCGTATTTTAAATTTCATTTGACAGCCGTTTCCATTACTGTTGTTCCACTTCTTGCCGCGAGATCCGTCACGTCAGTTTGTGCGAAACGACGTAATTTTTCTTTTTTTTTTTTTTTTCGGTAAAAAAAAAATAAATTCGATTTACCTTCGCGTAGACATTATAAAACAGCGCCGACGTCTCCGACAGAGAGGGAGTGTTTAATCCAAACACTCTCTTTAAGCGATCTCCGATATATACGTTTGATACGTTACGTAACGTCCACTACCGTTACGTAACCCCCGCGCCAGCGGTCGAGAAGGGTTGAAAATTTGAATGCGGTTGCTCGCGAAATTTTCCAGACGACAATCACGCGGAAATTAATAATTGAGAGAGTAATTAATTACACAATTAATTACACAATTTTGTTACACACACATACACGCACGCAAGACTCGCATAAGTGGATTTTACAGCCGTAGCGCAATAAGACACGAAGTAAAACACACGATGCAAATTGTTGCGATGTTTACGTATCGTTTGTCTAACTCTGATGCACGGTTACATAATGCTTTGTGCTATTCATTATTGAAATGTCAAGAAGCGCTGCGTTTTCTCGATGTTTTATGTCAAAAAATATTAACAAACGTTATACAGAGTTACTTCGAGTGATATATAAAAGACATCGGAGATAGCCTTGAGTTTTATGTAGTCGTAAAAGGACGAGACGAGAGTTCTATCTATCGCGATGATTGCTTTAGTAATTTTGGCATGTTTTCTCACCTCCTGGCATTCAAACCTAAATTGTACAGGTACGCAATTGGACCGAACGGCGATCGATTCGCTTGCACGAGAGAGATCACGTTAAAGGATGTGTGCGTTTCTCCTGTGGCGACTAATAAATTTTTTTTTTTTTTTTTTCAGACCAATATTCTCTACATACGAGAAGATACAAGTTTAAATAATTAAAATAGTGTAGGAGAGTGAAAAAAAATTTTATCGCAGATTATTTTGCAGCTCGCTTCAAAGGCAACTTTGAATCTTTATAGAAAGATGTCGGAGAAAGCGCTGACATATATAAAACACGTCTTTGAATAAAAATATCTCCCGATAGTTCACGCTATTCCCAGTCGGGGTATCGCAAGCACGCGTTGTATTTCACAAAACAGCTGATGTATCGGGAAATGTCCTCTCCGAGGACTTCGCACGTTCTCTTTATCTTCTTCTTCCCGAGCAAAATCGTTTCGGAAAAAAAGTACCTATCTCTCGTATGTATTATGCCGTCGCGAGAAATCGCGCTCGCCGTTGTTTGCATTCGATCAAATTTGAAAAGCATGCAGCGACGTATTTTTCTTTTTCACGATCGATATTGTACACGTTCGGGATTTGTTAAACAATGTTCTCGCCATACCCGTCGTCGGCGGTACATATACTCGTCGCTGAATCCGAACGATGAGAACGTTTGTACATACCACAGAGAACTCGACACCGAGAAATGTGAAAAATGAAAACTTTATCTCTTTGTTCAATTTCTTTATGTTTGTTTTTTTCTTTCTTTTTTTTTTTTTTGCTACCGAGAAGAATTCGCGTTTTGCTGGAAACGAGTGGGTTACTGACCGACTGCGAGATACGGGGTTGCAACTCTCTAGGAAGAAAGCGATCGTCTGTATATGTGTGTCAATATAAACAGCGCAGAAGGATGTTTTAGGGGCGGTAGGGTAGAGAGAGAGAAAGAGAGAGAGAGAGAGAACCCGGTGGTGAACAACGGTGGGAGGAGATAAAGCCCCGCAGTGCGGCGCGGTCGATACAACCACTACTACCATCTACCTTATTCGAGGACTTTTCGCTTCACTCCCTTATGCCGACTTCTGTCTTCTCTTCTTTCCCACTCACCTTCGCACGCTTCTATCTATTCTGAATAATCGCGTTTGTTTGTCGTATTGTTAATTTTACATATACTTTATATTCATACGATCATTACCGCCACTTATCTTTAGTCGAGATCTTTTCGCCTCCCATCCCTTGCGTCGATTTCTGTTCTTTTTTTTCTCTCTCTCTCGTCTTCCTTTTTTTTTCAATTTTAATATTTTCTTTCTTCGTCTTTCTTTTTCCTAAATTTAATATTTATTTCATCGATGAATGTGATTATTCGGTTTATATGTAAATATTTGATTTTAAACATTTAGATATTAAGAGATGAGGGTGGAAACGTCGATCTCCTGTCGTTGTCAATATTATATTATTCCGCTCGAAATTCAACAAGAGAAAAGAATATCAAAATAAACATACTGTGCTATTATTCTCACGACGTGTGTTTGCATTTTTATGCATGGACATCTCTCTCTCTCTCTCTCTCGTCGGTTAATTTTAGAGATCGGAACAAAAAACAATTCTAAATTGTTTGTCAAATCACCGCAAGACAGTTGCGTAAGATAATCGATAATGATGAGATCTTCAGATTTTTCTTTTTACCGAAGAAAATCGGATTTCTTTTTTCGAGTCACTCTAGAAAATTGATTTTACCTTTCGTAACGCGAACCAAAGTTTTAAACGACTCTTCTTGCCGTGTTCCGAAATATTTGCACCAAAGTTTTGAAAATTTACGCGAAAGTGCTAAGGATATGAATCAGAGTTTTAGAACACACACATTCGAAGTGTGTGTTTCACTACTACACGCGGACTCTGTCATCTCCTTTATCTCCTCCTCTCGATTGCTCTTCTCTGCCATCTCTCGCTCTGGATGTTTCCTCTAATATTACCCATGCCGTGTCATCAGGGTACGCGAGAGAGTGACCGTTCAACAAGTTAATTGCTCTGGTTGTTCTGTGTCGAAATTGCACGCCCACTATCTGACCGACGCTTCCACCGATGTCTAAGCACGCACGCACGCACGCACGACGTGCGCGACGACGACAGACTTGTCTTCCGGCATTATTGTAACGCGCGAGAAAAAAACCGCCGCCAATTTCTTTCAAACCGACGACACAACGCGCTTCGCGCGCAAAACACTCCTCAACGTTGGCAGAGAATCGCATAACGAACATCCCCCTTTGCGATCTCTCGCACGCCTTCTCCATCCTTAATTCATTTGCATCGAATATTCCACGCGCATTCCTGGCTACGCGACGTCTGGAATAATCTATGAAGCAATGAACAATAATCCGCATCTACAATTGGAAATATGCCAGAAATTGACAACCAGTGATGAGAAGACGTGTGTGAGATAAGTAGTAAATAAATTTAGTAAGATTATACGCGGGGAAAAAATAACGGCAGATATTGTTAATTTTACACCCTTAATCGTGTGAATTAAATCCCGGACATTAAATCGTCCGAGCCATTCTTTGAAAATGAGAAAATCTTATTTAAATTATTTAGTGGAGGACTTTCTAAAAAATAAAAAAATTAAATTAAATAACGGCCTATTAATTTAAAAAGATTTTTTGCAACGTTTTAATCAATAAAAAAATCGCGTCAGTCATAAGCGTTCAGGATTATCAGGACGCTGAAAAAAAAACCGTTTACAGGATTAGAGTTAAGTCACAATTCAATTTTGAGGATTGATTTGACACGTAAAATAAAATAATAAAATAAATTAATAAAAAAAAACAATTGAAAATACAAGACCGACACTGATTGTCGGAAAAGACAACTGCGAATACGATCATCTTCTCTCGGTGTAGCCTCAAAGCAAAATCTCAAATGACAGCGATCACGTGTTCGTGTGATGTGTCGACGGCGCCACGCGCTTTTTTCTCGTGTTCCTCACGAAAGAGAATCGCGAGAAGCTGGAGCCACGTACGAAGCGGAGCAACGGAGGTAGATTGAGCATAATGCGTCTCTTCCTCCGACGCAGATACAGTCACGGTCAACCGCTTGCCGGACACCTACATACACGCTCGCGTGCACGCACGTGGATATGTCACGTATACGCGTTATATGTACGCGCGCATAGCACGCGTACTTTTAACGAGGAAAAAAAAAAAAAAAAAAAAACACCGGCGGCACATTAAGCAAAGATTTCTCTTGGTGACGGACTCCGACAAAATTTCGTTCGCGCGCGACGAACGGAAACGTCGTTCCGCTGCGCGGCGATGTCAGACGAAAGATGACGGGATTAGTTCGATTTAGATTTAGATTTTTCTCGTGATATTCTTTTTTTTATCACGGTATAGTTTATTAATTAATTAATTGTTAGGCATTTTTATTCTCAATTATAAGAAGCAATTAATTAATTGTATTTTTCCCCGCGAACGATCGAGTCTTTTCGGTAGAAGAGCAGCAACAATCGCCCGGTAACAATCGAACCGTCATCTTTTTTTTTTTTTCACGAGCAGAAGTTGGGAGATATCGGAACGATTTCAAATGTCACGAGGACAACGATGAGACTTTGGAAATCGGATTTTTATTCTTTTGATCCTGCTCGGCGACACGACAAATTATTATTGTGTCGGCAAAAGATTTATTTCTACGATCATCGACCGGATTTTCCTCATTCTCCGTTTTTGCGCTGGTACCCGACGTTAAAGCCATACGACGGCACTTTTCTTCCTGTAATCGCGGCTATTTAAACAACTAATCGACGTAGTTTAACTATTTTAGTGCCGGAGGCGATTGCCAGAAAATGTATTCGCGCAAAGTGCCCGCGAGCGAGCGTCGCCGTGTTGCTCTTAATACGTTTTGCGTTAATAAAATCGAAAATGTCTTAAACGTCGCCTAATTCAAAATTTATCGCGCACGACGTCGTTTAACGACGAGAGAGAGAGAGAGAAAGAGAAAGAGGAGAAAAGCGATCGCGCGCGGGCAATGGCAATCAAATTCGGTTGAAAGACGTTCGTTTATATAATTTAAACGTCTGTAATCGGCGCGATTTAACGTGCGCGTGACGTACGGCCACACGTTTGATACTACGATAGTCCCGATGATGCGCGTTGCATAACACAATGACGACGACGACGTCGTCGTCGTCGTCGTCGTCGCGCATTTTTAATGCAGCTCCATGCGTTCGCATACGCGAAAGCATCGAGCGATTTATACCGATGTGTGTTTTTTTGTTTTCAAATCTATTGTGTAACGAGACATCCTTCAGATCTCTCGTTTATTTCTCAAATAATGTTTAAAAAAAAAAACATTAACTTTATAAGTTTTTTTTACTTTGTATATTGAGTGGATTTCTATAATTGATCGATTTTATTGAACGCATTTTGCATCGTTCGACGACGCGTCGTGCACCACAGCGGCAACGCCGAACCGTGTGACGCGCGAGTCGCGTGCGTAACGCACACGCAAGTACACACGTTCCTACACACTCGGTCGCGTCCGTTTTGTAATACTTTCCGCCTCTTCTCCCCCCTTATATCTCACTATACATCTCTCGATTTCTCTCTCTCTCTCTCTCTCTCTCTCTCTGTCACTAGCAAAGTTTCCTCCGTGAGAGAAGAGCAGCAGCAGCAGCGTATCGAGTGCGTGAATGAGCGATTGGCGCAAGGCCAGTCGCGCGGCGATTGCATAACTCGCGTTACCGCAAATCGCCTGGCGACCGCTCGATGAGCACCGCCGATGCCTGGACCCGAGTCTCCTTGGAGGCTGGTCTGAAAGAGGGTTTAAACGAGAATGCGAGAGATAAATCCCGGTCTCGAGAGCCGTGCGCACGAGCGCAATTTCCTCATCGCGCATCCGTTTCCCGCGCCTGACACAAACGTCAACAACAAAATCTCGGTTAGGTACTCGAAAGTAGTATTCTCACGCGGAGATTCTGTTACTCGCGCGCAATTACGAGATTTCATCGGCAATTAATTAACCGCGGTAACATTCGCGTTTTATATATTATTACCAAAAAAAAAAAAGAAAAAAAATAATAAAAGACAAAGAAGAATTTTTCTGTGAATCGACGAAGGCGCGCGCGACATTGTTTTACGTGTACTTAATCAAAATACGCGTGCGCGCGAATACTTCCTGTACGAATAAATTCCGCGCTGATATGAATGAGGTTAGCCCTTTGGCGCTTTCTCTCTCTCTCTTTCTCCCTCTCTCTCTCTCTCTCTTTTGCGGCTCGATATCGGATTATTGACAATCGAATGCCTTCATAATGTCACGTGGCAATTTTTTGTCCCGCCACCTCCACGCATTTTCCATGTTCGTACTTTCCGCCGAGCGAGCTTTTCTTTCTCGCGGCGTGTAATCTCCTTTTTTTTCTTCCCTTTCTAGGTCGGTCGCAATTTTATTCCTCTCCATTTCATTTTTTATTTACGGCAACCCGTGACCTATGCTGGTGGTGGCGGCGGCGGCGGCGGCGGCGACTGCTCTTCATCGATGATGAAATGAGAGCGAGAAAAAACACGCATCAAATGCGCGCGCGCCCATTTAAAAGCAGTAAAAGCTATAAGTACATAATCTCTTCAGAGAAAAGCCACGGAGGGGGGGGGGAGAAAAAGCCGCGAATCTTTGATTGTCCCGTTTCATAACAAATACAGAGTCGCAATAATCGATATCGCAACGGAAAATTGTCGTTCGATCGTTTGCAAGCTGTAGAACAGCTGCGATTGTGTTGCTTTTTCCGGTTTCAATAGAAAGAAGAAAAAACAGAGGAGGAAAGAAGAGATCGAACTATTGAGATTAATTTTTTTGTTTTTAAACACAGGAAATTCGTCAGAAAAAGCTTCTCGCACTATACGTAACTTGTTTCAATTTTTATTTTTAAATAATTCCTTGTTTTTCCTCGTTAAATCCATTTATATGTTGAACCGATTTCTTCATAGATCGGTGAATTTCTATGTAACGTAACACATTAACGAGCGACAGCTATGATGATGAAGATAATTACGTGATAATTCGAATAATAAGATGACTCATCGCGAAACCACGATGTGTGGAAGCAACGTGATGTCTGCACAACTGCACATACTATATACTCGTTGCCAATTATTCCCTTTGCCTGGAAATCGCAATAATAATAATGAAAATTCGGAGTTTCAATCAAATGCGAACCGAAAACTAATATTTGTCCGCATAATATCGAAAATAATACAAATCGAATCTTTGTTATTTTCAACCGCAAATAACACAACCGTGATATTTTGTCCAAAAGTTGACTGGAGAGGAAAAGCAGGAAAGGGAGACATTTCGAGAAAAAAGAATGACAAATTTTACGCGAGTTTTCTCTACTGTGAAAAAAAAAAAAAAAACGAATAATGTTATCTCGCGAATTGAAACTTCACTCGTAAAATAACACAAAAGATAACGAGAAAGACGGTCCACGCTCAGGTAATTATTCGAAAAGAAAATCGCGAGGAAAAGACAGCGAGGTATCGAGACAAAACGGTCGATTAAATTAATAGTCGGTCAGGTGGTTGGTTGATCATCTGATCGATCGATCGGTCGGTCGATCGGTCGACCGGTCGGACCAAATGTCCGTGTAACGCGGACATGTAGTCCGGTAGCACAAATTACAGTTTGCAGTGATTCTCATCTCGCTTGTGTAATCATCGTATTATTTGACGTTTAAATATTTGACGACGACGATATTCTCGCCGATAAAACAAATCTCCGTTATGAGAATCTCTGATTCGGAGAGAGTTGTGTTTTAAAAACGATTTCGAACACGCACACACGTGCATTCGGCGGCGCCAATAAATGAGTCTATTATCTTTCATGCCGGCTCTCGCTCGTAATCCGTGTAATCTCGACTGGATATGTTTCCGTCCTAAATTCTATCGGATGATACAGGTCGCCGCCGGCGACCATCGATCGTCGTCGCGCTGTGATCCGAATGAGAGGCACTGTGTGCAGGGAGTTTGCGCTCTGTTGTTTCGGGGGCGCAGACCGTTCGACGCGTTGCGCGGCAGTAGCGTCGCGACCGACAGAACGTTGGTGAATGGGTTGCGCACGCAACCGAGTTCGGCGGCGAACGGGTGTTGTTACGACCAGAGAAAAAGAGAGAGAGAGAGAGAGAGAGAGAGAGATGTATATACAGAAGGGCGAGACAAGAAGGGGATGGCTGCAAGCTAGATCGCGGGGTTGGTTGAAAGAGAGTCCTGTCGGGTGGCGGTGCACTACAGATCCTAGATAACTTGTTAGTTGGGATGGATATTTGTAACTTCCAATCTTCTGCTAGCTGCAAGAAATCAAGAGCTATCGGGGGAGCTTTTTCTGATTATAAACAACGGGGTTAAAATTAAACCTTTGTTTTCTTTAATCTTGTCTCGCGACAAATGCAATGTTCTTACAATGACTTAAAGCAACGGAAGGTTATAGTTTCGTTCGGGGAAAATATTTTTTATATTTTTTTTTATTAGTAGGTTTTTAATTTTCTATAAAATATGTCAAATTTTGATTCGCATATATATTTTATTCGTGTCGACGATGACGGAAGGGGATTCCTTCTGGCCGATCTAAACGGAAAGGATCGAATATAAAGGACTTAGAAACCAGATAGAGATCGTACATAGAAATTTTATCGAATTTGTTCAAATTTAATTTCTCAAGCTGGAATTTCACACGCGCGCGAATTTAACAAAAACCGAGAAAGAAAGAAAATTTTTCCTAGACACAGGATCCCCTAGTGGGACAAGCGAGAAGGATAGCGAAGTAAGACGGGGTCATGATGTGCGGGTGAACACCGTTGGTAACAGAAAGAAGGGGTATAGCACACGGCGGAGGGAGTGGGAGAAGCAACTGCGTCTGGCGGGGGTAGATATCGCGGCGGTGGGGAACATGGGTCGATGATGCCGGCGGTCCTCGACGACACGAAAAGCCAGTCAGTCTTTGGTCCACCCAGAAGCCGTGCTGCTAATCTTCTATCTTTCACTGGACACCGCTCGCCGCAGCAATGGGTGACAAGGTTTGTGCCTTAGAATATTGTCGAGAGAAAAAACGAAAGAGAGAAAACGAGATATCTCGGGGCGGCGAATTGACGCGTCCGTGTGAGCACACTGAGAAAGTAAGCTTCTATGCGGCCTTTCGAGGTCGTGCGGAGAGCTTTTTGTCGGGGCTCGCACGGCAACGAATGGAGAACGGTGAGCTTACGAAGAAAGAAGGTAGGAGAAGGAAGAGAGAGTGTCTGTCTCTCGTTTAGGGCAGCTGATTCGAGTGGCGGAGAGATCGGATCGGTGGTTCGCGGATGGTGACATTTCGGTAATGCGGTCTTGCGGCAGTTTTTCCTCCTCGTAGGCGGATCTTAGATTGGAAACTCGTGCGAATGAGTGACGAATAGCAAGAGAACAAGTACGGAAAGACAAAAATAAGAGAGAGAGAGAGAGAGAAAAAAGACAGAAAAGAGAAAGAGAAAAAGAGATTAGTCTACTGTCAAACGGGCACTTCGATCCAGAGAAGGAGGACAGTGGGGGAGGAGAGCGAGAAAGAGAGAGAGAGAGAGAGAGAGAGGAGAGAGAGATAAAGAGAAAAAGGGAGAGGGAAGAAGATAAGGAAGGGTGCTTTGAAAAGCTCTGCTATTTCTCTCTCTCT
>QVNW01000954.1:0-41026 GCA_014825475.1 Pseudomyrmex flavicornis | reverse complement strand
ATATATCGCATATCGATATATATCGCATATCGATATATATCGCATATCGATATATATCGCATATCGATATATCGATCTTCTTTTTATTTTTAATTGCCGATTCCAGCAAAGTGTTAAAATTTGATTAACTAAAATGTAATATTGGATATGTCAATGATGACCCATTCGACAGAATATACCCTCAATATTACATGAATTTCAGCCACGCATTCTTTCTTATGCAATACATCTTGAAATCATCACTTTCACCCTCTTGTATCTCCGAAACCGTGTTTATGCTCTGCATCTTGAAATTTTACTGGGATTAATGTTTTATCTAATAGTATTTGCCATAAAAAAAAGTTTGAAATTCAAGGTCCAAAAAATGGACAAAATTTAAAAAAAAAAAAAAAAAAAAAAACAAAACAAAACAAAAAAAGAAACAAATTCAAGAGATTGAAACTTGCAATAAAAAAAAAAAAAGATGTCTGTACTCACGAGTATGAGATCCTGGATGAGATTCGAGATTCCTCGGTTGGCGATGACGAAGAACCTTGTGACCGGACCGGGAACAGCTTCCTGTGTGCCATCCGCCCTTCCGGGAGTCGCGGTGCCCGAAGAGTTGCCTCCCGCCGCACCACCAGAGCTTCCGGTCACGAGCTGGAAACGATACCCGACAGCGTTAGTCGACGAGCAAACGAACGGCGGCCCCGCCGTTTGGAATCTTCGCGTTTTCCGGATGCATTCCGGAACCGCGCGCGCGCGGCGGAAGCGATACAAGAACATATGAGAAATTAATTATTTATCTTTTGTTTAGGATATAATAATTTGCAGTGTGTGATTGCAGCTCCACGTCCAACTCCAGCGCTCCCGACACTACGGTGCTCTCTCACATCCTTATTCCTACTTGCGGCTACGATTGCACACGATCCATCGATCTTGCTGCTACGATCCTTACGTGCGCTCCTGCGGCTCGTAATATATTCGAGAGCCTACCTGCAGGGTGTCCATATTATACGTTTTTTTCCCGCCCGCGGAGCTTTGGAGACTTATCGTGATTTCTCCCGAGGGTAATTCTCTTGCGAGGCGTGGAACACCCGCGGTAGTTAGAGATTTCTATATGAACACCCTGCGTGTATGCATCATAAAAAAGGTGAAATCGCCAAGTGCCCAATAATGACAAAAGGAATAAACTATAAAGCCATGACGGACTCGATGATACGCTTCGTATCTGGCGATTCGCAACGCAACGTTGTGAAAGTAAATAACGTTCGCGTGCGAATTTTCCAGCTACTGGAAACGCATCGAGTTCACGCGTCGTGGACCAATTAAAAATTTGCATTACTACGAGATCTGTGGCAGACATATCGGTTCTGATGATGACACAAGATTTTATACGTTCAGTAATAATATACAACACAATTATTCGAGATTAAGTTTTTTTTTTTTAATTTACGAACATTATTTTTGAAGTTTTTTTTTGTCCGCAAACCGATTCATCTGCCGATTAATCTGCGTGCGTTTACTCCGGTGCGTCCAAAATATAATGAAACAAGATACAACTACGGCCGCTAAATATACGGTGCAGTGGACGAGTACGAAGATCACAACAACGAGAAAATCGGCACTGATCAAATGGCAGCCGAATCAGATTCCGAATAAATCGGCCTGTCCATTAGCCGGTCAGTACGCCATATAAAATGAGTCTTTTTAGTCAGTGGTTGTCAGCGTTGCGTCGGGACCGTTGGCCGGGTGGAACAAGAGGGAATTTGGAAAACGAGATGTGAATGGACGAAATTATCTGGCAAATATATCTTAGAAAAAATAATTATCAGACAATAAAAATCTAAAAAGAATATTATACGAGTATTAAATTTTTATAACATATTGTTGTAAATATAAATGTAACTTTTTAAAATATAAAGTAGATACTAAAAAATAAAAAAACAATATTTTAACTTTATAAATTCTTGTTTGTTTGTGTATATTTTTTAAGAAGTTAAATTTATAGTTAAATACAATATGTAAATATAAATTAATTAATTTATTATTGTTTTGTTTTAATAAACTATAGTTATTCTATATTCCGATTTCGGTTTAGAATTCGTAAGACAACATACAATTAAGGGTTAAGGATGCGCAATTTGTACAAATTACATGCCAAGACCTCATTGCGACATTAGACATATATAAAACGTGCGGAAATGCAAAAGAAGTCTCACATAGTGGATAAGAAAGACAGTTCTCTTATAAAAAGGAAACGACAGATTAGAATTCGCTGTTGTATTATTTTCAGACATGTATGAGAGACATATACAATAGATTAGAGATCTTGATATGCGATTCATGCGCAGCTAGATAGATCGGCAAAAGGACGGAGAAAACGGTGTGAGGAAAACGAGAAAGATGTCAGACAGGAAGAGAGTATTGTGTTGATAAAACTGTTCAAGTATAAATCGTCGAAAGGGGTATTAAGTCACTGGTAGAAAGTAAGTGGAAGATTTAAAAGAACGTTTTGTGACTTGAGCAACCAAGAGTGAGATGTGCGTGCAAGTGCGGCATGCGGATGAGAAGTGCGGGATATTCAATATACGAGTGAGAGATTTTGTAATTGTGAAAGGAAATTGTGTGAAACGAAGTATTTTCACTAGAGAATAATAGAACGAATTAACGCGAGGTGATTACGTTTGCGTCGTGAATGCGCAAGTTCTACTGATTTTGTTTGGCGCGCGATTGCGGGAGATGCAAAACTGGAAATGTCAATCAGTGGATGGGTAAGGTGGAAGATTATTTTGAAAGGAAAAATTACATATGTGAGAAAAATCAAAATATCTAAATCAACTTTTCATGCAGCTGAAAATGAGATAAGTAACGCATGCTGAGAACAGAATTTCAACGAGAGTGAAAGAGGTATTGAAAGTGGACATTGACAGGCGTATACAGTGCGTATTAGAAATGAGACAGAGAAATACAGGAAGAGTAAAAGAAAGAGTTACTGAGGCGAACCCGAAAAACTCGGTTGACACTATATTACGTGCAGCACCAACCGTCGTCCGTTCGCGTTAACAAATCCAAGAAGATGCTCATCACACGTGGGAAGGCACACGTTGTGCGTGAAACAAAAACGAACGCACAATGTCGTGCTGCAGCATGTCGATGATCATTTTCTCGGATCACATCTTTCGGAGCGGAAGTAAATTGTTCGAAGAAAAATTAAATACACAATTCTCGAACAATCGACGCACTCTGAAAGAAAGTGTTGAGCGAACGTGTTTGATGTTTATCGGGTTCGGGAAGTAGAAGCGCCGTGTCTTTGTCGGCGGTGTCGGAAGAGGATTTGGCGTACCAATGGTAGAATGCCGGCTCCTGGGGCGGCGGTCGAGGATGCGCCGGACGTCGGGGTGCCAGTACCGCCAGCAGGGTTGGCGGCAGCAGGAGCGGCCTGCTGAGGCACCGGGCCTACGTCGCGCGATGCGCTTAGCCCGAGCCCGAGGCTCTGCGTACCGGCCACAACGCGGTACACCGTGCCCGCCGCTCTTGCCGCCCCGTCGGCCGCTTGCTAAACGAGAACAGAGACGAGAACGTTTCGTTTACTTTGGCTCTTCCCTGCGCCCGCTCGAAGAATCTCGCGCGGTCTCATTTCACTCTCTTTTCCCATCTGCAACGTGTTTCGCGCGACAGCAATTGTTATCGTTCCCGCCGCTCTTCGCGGCGTGTCCTGCACGCGCGCTCCTGAGACTTCTGCAATGTGGCTAGAAAGTTGTTCGTTAAAAAGATCTGCGAGATCGCAACAAAATGGGACCCTCAAAATCGAGAAGGGAGTATCGCTCAAGTAGTCACCGATGTTGTCACTACTTGTCGCTCAAGTAGTCGATTCGTGATCGATTGTTTGCTGTTGTGAATAATGGAGAAAAATTAATAAATCGCGCGTGTCTATATATAGGTAGAGATCATGCGACGAAAAAAGGTTCAATATTAATGAGTATTATTAGTGAGATTGCAGATTTTTTTATCTTTTGTGAACTTTGCTTGTGTAAACACTTGAGTTAAAAAATAGTCATTTTTTTCGATGTTGACTGACGCAATCTATTGTAAATTTAAATATCTATTGTCTTTGAAAAGCAATCGCGTGTTGTCACATGTTGCTGATGTCATGGTTGATTCGCGTGTTTAATATCATTATAATTACAAGTTTCTCCGTCTCTCTTTTTCTTTTTATACTGCGATATAAATACCAACTTTAATTAAAATCTCTTGCTGTAACAATTAATCTCATTTCTCACATCTTCCTCGTAAGAAATTATCCAGAGCATCATTTATATATTACGTGTCGTGATGTAAGATTACTGCAGCGCGCGCTTCTGTGGCATAATTTCCAGAGCCGCTTATTAGCCGGCAAGTGAATACGCGCGATAAGAACGGAGTATCGGTCACGTAGTCGTGGTCGAGTTTCTCGTTTTCTCAATCCGGTGAAAGGTCGCGCCGCTGCGACCGACCGGTCTGGAATCGTTTCGAGCCGCTCGAAGTAATCGTGTCTTTTTTGTCAGGAAAGCGGATAACGGTGGCTGTGCGCCCGGTGGAAACAGTAACTCGATTTTCGCGTGATTGCATCTGTCGCGTCAGCGAAAAAACCCGTTTCGTCGATTTACGAACAAAAAATTCGGAATATTGTGCCGTTAGTGTCGATGTTTACCACCAATTTATTTAATTTATTAATTTTTTCAAAAAACATATACTGTATGTATGTGCAATAAAATAAAAATAATTGTTTTATATTTTGCAGTAAATTTTTTTAGAGATATCTAAGAATTTTTATATATTTTTATATTAAATAAAAGAAAACTCTGAATTCAGACAAGTATATACAGAGGATTGTCGTAAATTTTGATTAGATTGCGAACTATTTGTTTGCCTGTGTGACTTGCAGGCGTTCGTTATCTGCTCGTTATCGTTTTGCTTGTTGCGATTTTATCATTTCGTAATAATTTATCGCCGTGAGCACGCGACGATTTCGCGCAGACTGCAAATCAAGGACGTTAGATCGCGAATTCTACAATAACGTCAGAGCTTGAGACCCGGTCGTGCCTAGGTCAGGAACCTTGGAATAGTAACTAGCTGGTATGGCGCGACTAAAAGCAATTCGGTTGCTCACTTTCACTGGCGTCTGTTCAAGTAGGCGCCCTTGCTCTTACACCGTCACTCGAGTATCAAGCGTTCTCGATCTATCGCAACGCGCTGTCGTTGCATCTATACACGCGAAGTTTCATTTAATTTTTATTTTTATATTCTTTATCTTTTGAAATAAAGAACGCGATTCAAATCGCTACAAGAATCTCAAGAGTCTCTTCTCCATTCTTCACGCAGCGCTATCAAAAAAGAAGTGCCTCTAGATTTTCGACACGCCACTCACCCTGATAAGGTCGAAGAGGAAGTTGCCCGATCCTCCGCTTCCGCTACCGCCGCCGAAACCGAAGAGGAATCTCTTGTTTCTGTTCTCATCCTCGTCCGCTTCAACCTCGTCCAATGGCGTCAGCTCCTGCGGCGAATTGTCGTTCGACACCTCGTCCGCAAATTGCACTCGCACTTCGTTGTTCTGCGATTCCGCGCCGATCTCGTTCACTCGATTCTCCGACTCCGGATTCACGTCCTGCAAGAAGACATTTTGTCTCTGGATGACCAGGATCAATCGGTCAAGCGCGATGTCCTTCACAAACTCGTTGTCGAGTGTTTTTTGGTTTTTTTATTTACGCGTGTTATTTAGCACAAGCTATGTTATAATGATCCAGGTTATCGATCAATGGATCATTGAGAATTCCTTGAACGTGCCGAGAAGAGAGGTGTACAAAAAATCGCAATCGTAAGCAATCGAGCAAGGCCCGTGACAAGTGCGTGACTTCAGAATCTGCTAAGTATGTTTAGGTCGTCTCTCGTAATGTCTTTTTTTTTTCTGAATTATTTATGACTTATAATTTGCGTTGCGCAAAGTTTCCTCTTTCGTTAATCAAGAGATTTTTATGCACCAGAGAAAAACGATTATAATTAATACAGTTCGAAACCTGTTTTATACAGTTCGAAACCTGTTTTGAATGATTATTTATAATTTAAAGAAATATGTAAATTGTAGGTTATAATTCTATAAGAACAAAATCATCCATTACGTTTCCATATGTCACATATGTCAGATAAAACCACATCCCTTGAGATTTGCAACACGCATGCAACACGATCACAAAGAGCAAAAAATGTTAGTCACACAAAATGTTTTTCCACGCACATGTTATTTGTGTTAATATAAAATATATGTATACGATAGCGTCACGTAATTGCTAGTGATTTCCGAAGAAACGAAATATAAGTAAAAATTACATATAGTGTATTTATTTGCTGTAGATTATACACTGATAGTGTGCAAACTCTGTCAATAAACTGTAATTGTAACAAGTACTTTCTGTAATTAACAAGTACTCAGTTTTTCGAGATAATTATATCATATGTAGACTGACTTGTTACATCCTGTGAAAGTTGCTGACATAGAACTGTTTTGTGTTCTGAAAATAGAGATGAAAGAAAGCGGAAGACCGGAGATAGTTCGGACTGTTTGATGAAATGACCGTTTGTTGCGTTTCGAGATGAACTGCGAAGAATCCGAGAATTCTCTCTGCTCGCTATCGAGATAATAGTTTCTTAGAAGAAAAAAAAAGATACGCGAAGAAATAGAAAGAAGCTGGAAAAAAGAAGTTCTTTTTAATTGCGTCTGTAAATAAAAAACGTGAAATTACGAACAAAGATCACATGTAGAAACGCGGAATTTCGAAATAAAACGGAGAACCCAAAGCCAGTAGAGTGATTAAAAATTGTCCAGTGTATTGCTTAGCGAAAGCAAGATCGTGTCTAGATATGAGTCTCGTTGCTCCAAGATTGCAACATCGTTAATCGATTAATTGTTGGATAAGTGGCAGAGACACGAGATGACGAGAGAAAATTAACAAACATTGTACGAAAAGAGATGCGCGCAGCCGCGGCAGTCCTGCTTGCGCGGTAATTTTAGGAGTCGATCGTTACGACCCTTCGAGGTTCGGACGGTCGATCGACTTGCCGATTCGCTTTTTCTCGAGCACCTCTCTAGTGAGTAATAAGCACACAAAAACAATAGAGATAACACTCCCGTCGCAGTCCTGAATGCGCGGTGTCTCTGCTACCTGCAGAGGCGAGTTCCTCAAGGTCATGACCTCGAAAGTTTTACCGAGCTGTTGACCGAACGGTCACAGCAAAGTGGTGACTTCGTTTTCTGACGGTGACAGCGTGGTAGTGATATCCGACGCTGTCGTGGTGTCGTCGTTTCTGCTCTCGATCGTTGTTGCGGAGGATGAGCTAGTAGATGAACTCTTGGTAATTTCCTCCTCGTCAGGTGGTAACGTGGGTAAAGAGACCGACACTCTGGAACCGTTCGTAATAGTTGGTTTCGTGTCGTTATCATTCTCATCCTCCTCGTCGTCATCATCGAAGGGCGACTTGCTTTCCACGCTTGTGCCAGTGTCGGACACGGAGACGCCCGGTGTATTGTTGTTGCCACCGAAAAAGTTACGGAGAATAACCGGACCAACGGCGCGAATGATTTCCGCGACAATTGTGTTGACCTTATCTTCGATTCTCTAGAAAACAACAGGCCTTAGCTGGAGAGCCTCTTAGCGTGTAATGGCCGATAGCTCGATCTTCTCTTCACTCACGGGCTTCATTGAGACATCACATTGCCTCGCGATCGTGATCAATGGATATGAAATCGATTCGTGGCAGTGATCGTTGATTCTACATTTGTCTATGGATGATGTCGGATTGCATTGCTTGATTTATGCGACGACTTTTTCGAGAATATCCGAGCGACTAGTAGCAAATGTTCATGCGAATGATCGGTGTTCGGCGTATTGATAAAAAAAAAACAAAAAAAAAATGACTGATTTGTTATATTTCTTACGTACAATTTTTATCGAGTTTCTTCAGAAATTTTCGTCAGAAATTCACACAAATCACGGGAAACCTTCATCTTTCTTATGCAATGTTCCGTCCGCGTATTTCAAGAAGATTTCTTCAGAATTGAAATACGCACGAAAATTGCCGTTGACGTGCAATTATTCTGCGATCGAGAAAACCCGTCGCGTATCGTTTCGTGTCACGTTGTCTGTCGCGACTGTATGTATCCGAACGGGATTTCGTCCAATCAACGTGAAAAAAAACGCTACGTGAAAAAAGCTCCTCGGGAAATTTCGACATTCCTCCGACGGACTATCATCCGGTTCGCGCAAATCGCGGCTTCGCAACGTGGGATAACTAACGCACCGTTATTTCCACGAGGGTTCGTTACCGAATCATCAATCGTCGTTGTCGTAACATGCGACCGCATGCAAGAGAAGTCAGTCAGCGTCGCCAGGCCAGGAAAACCGTTGACTAACGAGACGAAAAATCGCGCACAGCGTACATTATTAGTCAAATTAGGAAGTTATTACCCCTCGGACAATTGAATGGGCAACGCGGACAGAAGTGATTTCGTGCGTAAGACCGAAACTTTCGCGAGAAAACGTTTCGCTTTTTACAAGCGCGCGGACCTCCTTTGGTTTTTACTTGTTGACGAGAGCGCGCCCGTCTTGTCGTGCAATTTTTGCTCCAGAACCATAACGAAACTTCCCCACGAAGAAAATTAGAGCGAAGTCTGCGATAACTCTTCCAAATGCGATCGTGAAGTCGAATAAGAAGAAACGAAAAAAAAAAAGTATAACTCAGGAAGCGTCGAATATAGCGGTGTAAGAAGTCGACGAGCGCGCGATGATGACCCTTTTTGCGAGCGCGAACACATAACCGATCGTTTCCGCTTTTTTTTGATGTGCGGAAATAAGATTGAGAGATAAATCGATCGATCGCGTGTGCGCGCGCACACACGTGCGAGCGTAGTTGCCTGCGAAGCAAAGGGTGGCCGGCTAGAACTCACATAGGTTGACTCAGAATGTTACTTTCTCGATAAGAATGCTGAGTTAAGCTGCAGGGCCGCTTTGCCAATAAGTATCGACGAGGCGAAGTCCTCGACGACGAGTGTCAAAAGTTCAGAAAAATGCTCAAGGATCGTCATAATGTTCCTTGATGTTGTTTGTCGAGCGACTAATCTGCGATTATGATAATTTATGTACAGCCTCGCGCATTTATTGATTTTTCCCGGCCTTCTGCGGGCGTTTTTTCTTTTTGTTTTTCAACGATTATTATATCTCGACTGCTCACCTGGGAGATTTCCGGGAAGAGCTGTCGCAGAATGCCGATCGTCCGTTTGCTCCTCAGGGCCGCCTCGCCGTCGGCTTCGGCCATCACCAGCCGATCAAGGGCCTGAAAGAAAGTTTCCTATTGGCCCTCATGCCGTACGACAGCAATTTCTTCTTCAATCAGATGCGAACGGCTTTCTTAAGCCGATGATAACTCGCAAAACACGCCGATTATTATTTTCAGGATTTCCGTCCACATATGTTAGCATACATTTTAAATCGTTGAAATTACTTACTTTGTGTCGTTAAGTTTAACAAGACAGTCTTTCAGTTTATTTTTTGTCGTAACAAGGAAAATAGCCTATCTAGTTTTAGAGCTATTGCTTACGTAGTTGCGCAAAAAAACTCGCGATAATATTTATGCCGCAGTATCTTTCGTTTATAAGCGGTCGACTACGATCTATTCGATTTACGATGAAATGTGCGGAGTGATATAATTCGGTTTTTATTTATTTAGAGATCAGAGCCATGTGTCTCTCGTAAACGAGCAATGACGTTAAAATATCTCGTGAGAAGCGTAAAATAGTGGCAAATAAGGAAAACATTGTACACTATACTGCGTAATTTTCTGATTTGCGATAGAAATGGACGGTAAAGACCATGGAGTTTTAGTGCGCCTTGAGAATGTTAAGATGATTGTGTTGTGTAACAATCTTTGTTGTTAGATGATAATTCAAGCTGAGATCGTTATCTAGGTGTGTGTGTTGAGCGAATTTTTTTAATTACTTCACAGTTGCTCCTTTGAAAACGTAATATCAATTTTTCAATCGAATCTAGAAAGCATAGAACGCGGTTAAGATTTAATCGCAAATTAAAAAAAATATATAAAATTATAAATAACATGTATATTACTGAGTGTCGACATTGCGATTTGACATTCGATAACATCCATTAACGTTAAAGAACATAAAAAAAATAAATATTTATGCTTTTAATTTTTTCCGTTTAAGAAGCATGTGTATATGATTGTGTGAGCCTTGATTAAAAATACCAAAGCCTTTTAATGAGCCTTGATTAAGTATAATAATATTACATGTAAAAATATTCCAAAATCGATTTAACAATTTCAAGGAATATTTTAAGAATTATGTAAGATCGATACGTGTTATTTCATCGGGGAACTTGTTGGGACAAGGTGATTCGGTTTGTCTTAACATGTATTCTGCATCACTATCGCATAAAATTTCGTACTGATAGAGTTATTGGCCAATGAGCGAACGTCGGACTCAAATGTGTTGCCCAACTCCCATGTAGAATGCGGTTTACTTTCCCTCAAACCTCGTTCGCATTCGTGTGTGATCGCAACAATATTCTTCTCGACCACGGACAAGAGGTTTCACTAAAAAATTGCGGTCATCGCGCAAAGAATAAAATATCTCTATCATAAAAATCTTATTTCTAGGAGAGAGATAGATCTTTCTTGAGTTTTAATTCCGGACCGCATCTTTGATTTTTCTTTCTCGCGTGTGAGACGCACACAAATCTCTTTGATTATGTTCGCGCGCGGAATTATCCGCATGATACACTTTACGATTGCGTAAAAATAGACGAAGCAGTCAGATGCGTGTAATTTGTTTGTACACACGATGCGAGTTTCGAGTCTCTCTCTCGGGGCATCGTGATGTTACTACATATGCGCGTACGCGCTTGCCAGCTTTCCATCGGGCACCAATCGAGCGAAGAAAGTATCCAATGACTCCGACGGTGTTCGCGGCCAGTGAAAGTGTTGGCGTCGAAGACGAGAGCCGGTCAGACGAGAGCCCGGCTTTTCGTCGGACCATATACTTTGAGGGTTACGCCGTTGTAGTACCTGACGGCGTAACCGAAACATTGACTCTTGACGCTCGCACCCCGGTATTACGCGCGAAATACTTTCCGCACGAATAACTCTCTTCGTCCCGTCGTCGCCGTCGTCGTCGTCGCCGTCGTCACGTAACTGTCTCGGTCATTTCTTCCGCTACACTTGCGCGCACGTGCGTTATAATATCGGATGGCCTCAAAATATATAATCGGGCGTTATGTAAAACCACGATAATTATTAGTAGAGATTCCGGTAAACAAATTCAAACTAGTATCGATTATGAAAAAAATAAGGAACGAAATCGAATGTCGATTTCTCAGGTCACGCAATAACGCAATGGAAATCCAGTACCGGTATAATTTGCGTAAAATTATAAAATGCGTCGGCTCTTATTGTGAAATATTAAAGATAAGAAAGTTTTAGAGCGCAAAAAAAATATTATTTCAATCCTCACTGGTGAGGATCGAATTGAGTATCGAAATGTATTTGTTGTCCATACTCAGAATTTATCCGCTCCGAAGGCGCATATAACATATTTTTTTCACACGCGGTAGAACACGAGGAATAAGGAAACATCGTCGACACATTTCCGAGTACCAGAATGTTAGAGTTAAATAAACAGGCGCTTGTTTGCGGTTCAATAAACCACAATCGCCTCTTACGCGCACCGTCGTAAAATTCCAATTTTATTTGTCGCTAGTATTCGGTCGCGCTACAATTTTCGTCGAAGCGACATTGTTGCTCGAGAATAAGAAATTTGTTCGAAAGCGAGACATTCCTTCAAGAACATCGAATGAATCGATTCGGTGGAGCGATCGGAAATTGTAATCGCCCGCGAAACGGAACGTAGCTCTGTAACTTTCGCGAGGGAGACTCGTTCATCTTGTTTTGCTATTCATATTGCGTGATAATCGAGACATCTTATCGTTCATATATTCTGTGCGATGATAATTACGCATAATATTCACATGTCGTGTCATCGAGAAATCTTCTGTGACGCATTTTTACGATGCAAATCGAAACTTTCTCCTCCGACTGATGGAAAGAAAAAAATTTTCGCGAAAGATAAGATTAAATGAAAAATGTCAATATACGCATTGCGATATTCAATGCGAAAATATAATCGGTTGTTATATAATATTTCACTCGAAAACTAAAACCTTATTGACCAACCACGCGGATGGCAAGAATTTCTCGCGTGCCACGCTTTAAAATTCAAATCTCGAATTCCTAGTTAGTTGCGTGCCAGTCGTGTTAGATGGTTAAGCGATATACCGAGGTAAGAGGGAGCCAAACAAGTTAATTCGTCGTATTAATCCCGGCGAGTGTTGGCGATGTTAAAAGAGAAAGGCACGAAGATGTGCCTCTCACGTGTGGCTTACCTCCGATCGGAGTCCATCTTCCGGAAGCGGATATGAGTTCACCAGTGCGAGACAGAGCGCAGCCGTCAGTGTCAGGATGATATATCTCATCTTGGCCAGATGGATAAACTCTGCAAAGCCGATCATGTGTTAACAAATTTGCTGCTTCTACATCTTATTCTACGACTTGTAACAGTAGTCGAGATATCGCGACATTGGCCAACATTTCTCATGACTCTTTTTGGTGTTCGACACAATGGTGCTTCAACGTGTTGCAATTAAATGCATCGCGGCGTAAGCTCGAAAGCGATTTCTTGTATTTCACATATTGTTTGCTTGTGCACGTCTTCCCTAAGTACACTTAAGAAAATATATATTGTGCGCGCGAAGGAAGCAAACACGTGGAAACAAATGTATGATCGAACAATATGTGCGCATTTAATGAGTACATGAGGCGTTTCACGAGGGACTGTAGTTCTTGCACGCGTCCTCTCTCGCGATTCTCTCAAGTATTGTTGTCGACGCGCCGCCTCTCACACGTGGACTTTGATACAACTCATAAATCGGCAATGCGCGGAAATTGCCCGCGAGGAGCGTGAAAAGATTGAGAGGACGGAAAGACGCAGGCTGAGAGAAGCGAGAGGAAAGGAGGAATGACTCTCCTTTCTCGAGCATGGATCCGCTCGCGACTATCACTTTCGACGGAATGAAAGTGGAGAATGCTGTTGGCGTCTTTCAGACGCGGGAGGAAAAGACGTGATAATAGGCGCGCGCGCTCCGCAATTAATTCGATAATAATATAATACGACACACGTTCGATTTTGTCTCCCGATGTACGTCACATCCGCAATGAAATTGTATTAATTGATATACGCAGTTCCTGTGAGAAACACGTAAGAAACTCTGTACGCAAATCAAATCACCGCTCGGTCTGCAATATAAATATAAAGAATGACTAACAAGAACCGGTTATGAATGTACAAAATCGTAAGAAGAAAAGTAACTAATGTATTCAATTATTTTGAGACATTGTACTGCGTCCCGAAAAATTGTTGCGTGTAAGTAAACGTGAGATAAATGGTAAATCACGAAGTTTCTTTTTTTTTTTTTTTATAAATGTTATTAATGCGCAATTGAAGTTTTGCTAATGTGTCACGCGCAAGAAACGATGCGTGCATTTGGTATAATGAGAAAGGCATCAGTAATATATAATGATATTAAGACGATATAGAAATTCAGCACACATCACCTCGACCTGAGGACGATGTTGCAATATGTCATTTTCGAGGTCACAAGCCAATTATTGTAATTACCAATGGCATTTCCGTACTATTTTTACTATTTCTACTTTACTATATAAAAAGATTTACAACACGATTTCAAAGTGAGGATATCTAATTATAGATACGTATACATATATTTACATACGTATACGCATATTTTGTTATAGTTTATTTATTTTTTATAATTTACTTAGTTATTTATTTATATATAAAACATTTAGTTAAAAAACATACAATATTAGATTATATTTAATTAAAATGGTTGTGAAAAATTACATAAGTAAAAATAATCTTGGACAAAGATTTTTGTGTAAAAAAACATCAATTTTTTTAACGAGATAAGTTTATGCGATAATTGTGTGTGTATTTTCAAGTTTTACTACAAAGAACTTAATGTTTTGCGATAAAGTAAACTTGAAGATTCATTTTATATTTTTGTTCTGAAAGTCTTCCACGTAAAACGATACTTCGTTTATTTAAAGTTATGTTATTTTGTAGAGGTAAATTTTTAAACTTATTGCTTCGTAATTTTGTACAAGTAAACAAATAAAACTTCCACAGCTTATATGCACTATTAAACTTCTAGAAACTATCTGCAACTTTGAATTTCCATTAGATGACTAGTTACTGATGAAATTGCGCGTCCAGATGGAAAGTGATTTCTCCGGAAAATCACGATTTGAACAGCTCTTTCTGTAAATATTGAATATCTTCCAAGCAGTTTTTATCAACTTTCGCAAATGACAATAAAAAAAAAATTAATTTTACAATTTTTAAAACGTCATTTTTATGTTTTTCTTATCTGAGTGTGACTTAACGCCGCTAAATGTCTTTAGAATGTTTCGTGTCTACATTTTCATTCTCGAAAAACTCACAAAATATGAAAAAAAATTTCCCACTTGTCATCAATCACCTCGCCACGTGGTCGATGCATTCAGCAACTTTTCACGAGACACTGAGAGGACGAATGCACGACAATCCGGATGGGGTTGATATAAAAACGCGAGAGATTTTTGTCAACTCACCACGCACAGATATTATCCGTCACACGATTGTTATAGTGAAATTTATTGAACTTGATTGAAATTTAAAAAATATCTCGTGTAGGCCCTGAAAGAGCTCTCGATGACTCCCGCTCTCTTCGGGGTTTTCTGTTACTGTCTGTATAGCGGCGCTTAGTGAGCGGCTTTTATTAGAAGGAGGGGCCCGGAGCCACCTCCACGCTACACTTGTACCTGCGGTCTGTCGTTCTCTCCTTCAAGACGAGAGATGCTGAAGAAGGGATCAACTAAATCGATAAATTTTGGTTCAATCGCCGGAAAGTGGACATTACCACGATCGAAGAAACGTGATCACGTTCGACGAGCTTTTAAAAAGCACTTTACATTATTTTTTTGTCGTATAACAAATCATGAACAGATTCATTTTTCATATTGCAAGAGTTTTTATTTGCATTATTTTTATAAGTCAATACATTCTTTTTAAAATAATAAAATTTATCAATAACATGTATAAATAAAATATTGCTATTTTTGAGATTATTTTAAATATTTCGGTACCTTTAAATCCTGACGTAATAGTGAAATTCTGATGTTAAATTCGAATCAGCATGCGTCAGAATCTATAAGAATCATCTTTCTTTTTATAATTAAAATTATAGACAAAAATTGTAAATTTGTAGAAAAGTGATGATAATTAGTTTCATAAACTTGTAGGATCTTCTTCGAACTTATTTATTTAAATAAAATAAATTATTTGTTAAAATATACTATAATTTCTACACTTAATGATTATCGATATTCGGTTTATTTCGGAGCGTGTAATCTTTTCGGATGTTTTCTCTTATCGACAGATGCAGATTTCCTGTTTGCTTTCCAGCATTATATCTTTAATCTTTATAAGTTGTTGTTTTGCTGTTTGAACTCGTTAACACAATCAATACACATCGAGTAAGAAAAACAAAAAATATTTCTCGGTCGCACAAATATACAATTTTATGTTGTGAAAATTCTTAGCCGCTAAATCTTTGAAAATATAATTTGGCAAAAAAATATATACAAGGTAATTTCGGTGTTCCTACAAAATTATGTGATAAGAGATAAAATATGTTTCTTGTAAACTGAATATAAAACGCGTGAAGAAATCTCAATGATTATAAAAAAATTTTCTGATTAGCATGTTATAATTATTATTTATCACGCTCATCCATGCGTTGCTAACCATCACTTTTACTCATATAATACAAAGCGGTAAACATTGTAGCAGTGAAATCTTACTTATTTTCTGACGACACAAGCCATTAAACAAAAATTTTTATTGATTAGCATAAAATGATGTCGCTGTTAATTATGCATGTACGAGGATGCATTTCTCACTCAAGTCATAGTACATGCTGATAATTCATTTAGCTGTTTGTTTTTTCAGCGATCAAACTTAATTAGATGCACTAATGCATGTGTAATTTCTATTTTTTCACTTTTTACAATTCTAGCTCGAGACCTTACCGGATTTAAATATAAATTGTCGTGTTGTAAAGTACGATGGCAACAAAGTCGCGCGTCGCAGCTAATAGGAAGTAGAAAACGACATTGCGTTAAAGACCCGATATACGTAACACGATGTTGCACATGCGGTGTGATTTGTAACTAGATAATTTTTTTGTCCGGTTTTGTTTGAAAAAAAAAATACTTCTGTGCAATTAAGTTGAAGGTTATTTTTTATTGCATGTATGGCGAAATATCCTTCATAAGAGAATATTTTTATTGTATAATTAACACCGAGATTAATGTGCCACATTCGCATCAGGAGATTTGATTTCCGCCTATTAATCCTCGTTTGCTGGCAATTAAATAACTTTCTTGCGGAAGAATAATATTGTTTGCGTGAAAATTTGAGCGAAGTGATCATATATCAGAATCTATCATGCAATGCAATTAAGTATATATAATGTAAGCTATTAACATTTTATAAATCTATAAAAAAGAGAAAAGAGTAAATTAACAACTGTTTACTTTTTATCTATCACAACGTCGTTGCATTATCTGTTATCTATGATCTTGCTCTATATATATGCACGAAATTGTTGTTACACCTAATTGTTGAATAAAAAAATGAATTGCACGTAAAGTTAAGTTACAAAATATACTTTTGTATAAGCATTTATTTTTGATATGCTTCGATTCAGCAACAAGAATATTTCTACTTGTTACTGTTTCTTTTGATTTAGAATAATCTGCTGTATAACAAACCTTTATATATTTACTACATTTTATTTTATAATATCTTTATTCAAAACAGAACATAGACGATAATGTTTTATTTATTTAAAAAATGTAAAAATTGTACATCTATATAAATATTCAAATATATTGTGTGTAGATATATTGACTACCTGTATTCTTATAAAATACACATAACTGAAATAACGATTCGATAATAAAAAAGAAAATTATAATACGCACGACTGAATGAGTGTGGCAACAGTTATTTTAAATGTTTTATGACTTGTGCATATTATGTTACTTTTACCGCAAGTAAAATTGCCAAAAATTTAGTGAAGGTATAAATAATTTTTATTGCTACGTGTCTATCTGTTCATTTCTAGTAAACCGCAACATGTAACATGTAACAACACAAAATATAATCTGTTGCGAAATAAACTTTTTTTGCAACTCTTTTTATAAAAAAGATAATAGTTTGCAAAGTGTATGAAAGTAAGTGTATCATGTAGTTATAATTCGCTTATCCTAATTTTGTTTTTTCTCAAATAACAGATTTTGTACATTGAAAAATTACAAGGATCTCGAAACACAATGAATATATCGCATAGCACTTCACGCTTGATAATTTATTCGCAACAAATTACATCGGAAACAAAGAATGAATACTAATATCTGTCACATCTTCTTTAAGCTAACAACTTTTTACATCGCATTTATAAATTTTATTATGACATAATGCATGTGTTTAGAAGCACATAATACATGCTCATTCTCGCGTCTATAACAAGAGATCTTTTGTATCAATTCTCCTCTCACGCTTTCCAAATCAATGACCAGTAAATGTTTTATTCTAACATCATTATATACACTTTTTATTGTTATTTTTCTTAGATTCATACTATCCTCAGAGAGCAATATTTCAATAAGAGCTCTACTATAGTTTGTAATAATAACATGTATATATATCAATGTATATATACCATGTATATATATTATTCAAAATATAACAAATCGTAAAATGTAAGATTCTGCGAATCAGAATAATTCATTCACATACTGAATAATTCATCAATTCACATACTGAATAATTCAGATATGTATTTTTTCTCTCGTACTTTTTTTTGTATAAAAATGATGAAATAACTAATCTGATTTCGAATGTATAGTAAAAAATATTTATGAATATATGTACGTACAACTAACGTACAACCTATTCAAGTCAACTCTATTTAGGTCCTCAATTACGTATCTGTCAAGTTGCAATTTACAACTGACCAATTTTCTCTTCAAGGGATTGCGATTTACGTTGACAGATTGTTTTTCTCCTCTCGACATTTCCGCTTGTTGTTTGTCAGTACGTTAGAATGACGGCAAAGACAGAAATGATGCAATTATTTTTCTTCTATGACGAAAGAAGATGAAGATCTGTCTCGTGCGTATTTGACAATATTGCCGGTGCCGGCATATTATGTTACATATTTAATCTTTTATTAGAAATCGAAACATTATGATATTATTAAAAATCGTGTCCTTTAATTAATTCGCAATCTGCATTTATTTTAATCAGAATAAAGAAAAAAAACGTTTGCGTATATCACAGTAGATTTATTCTTACTTACGTCTTACGTTATCATGAAAATTTACAGCTTGTCCTGTTTGTCTCGTCGAACGAGACATGAAAAGATATAACGTGAACGCATTTCCGACACGAATGTAATCCGCGCGCGACGTAACGCAAAACCTGAAGAGAACAGCGCATGTGCGCGCTGCTTGTTCCGGTATCGGAATTATTTTCCGGAGAGAGAGAACCGGATGGCAAAAATAAATAAATAACGAAGTGATCGTTCCGAAGTAATTCCTGCATCGATTAGTGACTTTTTGCGTCAAAGATGTTACGTGAAATCGATCAAAAAAAAAAAAAAAAAAAAAAAGAATAAAATTGTAACCAATGGCATTACAATACGAACCACGGCTCTGCACGTTCTTTTTTATCTTAATTCCTAAGAAAGCCTGGTTTTTAAAAATTTATATATTGAACTAATTTAGTAAATAATAACAGTAAATAATGGTATGTAAATAGTAAAAAGTACAATAAAATTTTACATAGGAAAAGTCCATTAGTCAAAAGATGCGTGAGAAAGTTTACAGTGACAGCAAAAACTAGTTTTTATTAAAGATCTTGCGTCAAAAAATATAGAAAGTCATAATTAACCTGATTTTGATGTTATCTTGGGCGCTCATCTAATATGCGCACAAAAAAACTACGTTTCGAGAAAAACCACTCTTCGAGAAAAACTACGCACCGATTTCTCGTTACTATTCCGAGTTGTTTCTGGGGAGGCCAAGGCCCTCTTTCAATATCCTTACAAAATCGCATTGAGTCAGCCTGTGGGGCCTGTGTCTGCGTTACTTTATTTCTTCTTCGTCGCTTTTGTTCGCGCGTTACTAAATTCTTGATAACCTCGATAATATGCAAAGCAAGACTTGTTCTTAAAGTCCTTCTGAGATGAAGAACTTTATCGATTTCGTCAAAGTTGCAACAACTTATAGTAGATAGTTTGTCAAAGTTGTGAAATTAAGTTCACGCGAAGATATAAATTATGTTATATTATATATAATTACAGAGAAACCGCACACACGTGTGATAAGAACGTGTTTTAAACGTTGCCACAAAACTAAATGCGTTCTTTTGTGATTCTTTTTAGGTAATTACATCGAGAAAAACGTCTGTGTATATTTCTTTCATACTTGTGCGAAATCTCACTTTACTGTTTTTTTAAATCAAATTTCACTTTTTAATGCTAATTTCAAATGAGGCGTTCTCATAAAAGCGTATTTATGATTTTCGATTGTTACAGCGACGGAAGCGAGAATTCCCGTCACCGGTGAAAGTCTTACAATATGATACAATATCGTTTGCTGCAGACTTTACAATAGCAATAAATTTCAAGCTTGAGACAGTTTGAGTCTTGCAACATAATTAATTTGCATTAATCTTTCAGGTTGCGAGATATTATAGACACAAGTTGCTTTAAAATTTTTTAATAAGTAGGCTTTTTCCCTTCTTCTTATTAGTTTTTTTTCAATAGTCGCATAATCGAAACACACACTTGACGATTAGACTTGAAAAGTGCTTGGTTATTGTTATTTCTGAAGTTGAAAAGAATAGAGCAAATGTTGTTAACTTTGTTGTTGCGAGATTTGCATGAAAGCGGGTCTCCCGTTCGATATCGCGCGGGCCCCGCGTGTGCGTGTGCAGCTGGTCGAGCAACGTGCGTGTTCCGTACGTTGCTCGATTACATCTAAAACCTGAGTTTCACGCATTTATGCTCGGTGCTGCAGTATTCAGTACGCCGAGTGTCGGTTCACGATTTTTTTCTTCTCCCGGGGTAAAAGTGAAAATAATCATTGATTGGCACATTACTCGGCTGGTGCAAAGGTCTCCCTCTCAAACGGATGTTTTGGCGTTTCTTTTCGCTGTATTTCGATCGATTCTATCGATTGATTACGTCACATTTGCGAAAGGGTGAAACGATCGGTTATTGAGCTTCAGTTTTTTCCCTCGTATTTCTGTAAGACCTGATGTTGCTGAAATAAATAATAAGCGTTGTCTGTAATTAGAAAGAATTACGTTAATGTGAAATTAAGATCAATTAATTTATTCTTACCGGTATATATAAATTGTATTCTTGCTTGAAATAATAGAAAAAACATAAAGTAATGCACAAGGTTTTGAAATATATACATATAACCAGAATAAAAAAATGTGCTCCTTTCGTAATTTGTTGTAATGCGACTGAAAAACATGTTTAATTTACTTAGAGCAGTTTGTAGAGAAAAGTGTGTGACGTACATAGAAAATATACATGTATATATCATTCATATACTGTTGCAACATGATTTACTTGTCACATATATAATACGTTTTAGGATTACATAATTGAAAACTTATAGCTTTTATTGAAGAGTAAACAAAAATTGATTTGTGCATCGTATAAAATTTACATAAAAAGATTTTGTAACGCAGTTCCTTAATACGTTTCACAAATTTGTTTATTATGTAATCGATCGTATTGATTTAACTCTTAATAATAACAAAACGTTAAGCTGTTTTCTATTCACGTCAGTTTATATGCAAATTATATCTACGACCGCGTATTACAATATAAAAAGAAATATATTATGACATCAAGCAAATATCTTCTAAATTTGTAAATCTCCAACACGATTGAGAAATTGACATATTTTAATTTAATGGAAATGGCGATTTTACCGACAGCTACTTTAATAAGACAACTGTGAAACTCCGAGACCTCTCGATTAATGCTAAAAGGCTTTAGTAAACGTTCGCTAGACGGAGACACCTTTGTCTGCATCGATAATGTTTTCAATTGTTAATTGATTTTAATAGCACTTGCGCTTATATTATATATCGATCTTTACCTTTCTAATTGATATATTTGCGAAACAGCAACGTAAAGAAAAGAAGCCGATTGTACACGTATTTCACCTCGGCATCACGCAAGTGTGCATTGCGATGTGCGATAAACGTGAGAATTAAAACGAGCCGCGTATTATACTTGCGAATTTAGAAGACTTTCACTTATTTTTAACGACGATGAAGGTTTTCCCAAGAGTCAACCGATACATCTTGATCGGCCAGAAGTTAAAAACGGTTTGATTATAACCAGACAGAATAAAACCGGTTTGAGTTGGAGCAATCGATCGAGAATGAAAGGTGTATATATGTAGTAGTAACTAAACAACTAATAACCGCGGTGATAAGTTCATGTGAATTCCGAGAAAATCAGTTCTTACTTCATCGCTGATTGATCCGACTTGATTTACTTTCTGCATGGCGATAGTTTTTTTTTTTTTTTATATCGAGTGTTTTTTACATTAATTGTCATTAAGTTCGTCATTAAAAAAATGACTATTGAAGCGAAGTGCAACACAAAATATAACAGAACGGGGAAAAGCTTTTTATATATAATTCGCAATTTTCAAAATATCAATGTCTATGTGAAACATTTCGTGAAATTAATTTTGCGTTTCTCACGCGTAAAATGTTTAGTTATTTACTATTTAATATAAAAATATAAATAAAATTGTATATTTTTTATGTTTGTATACTATTTACATCCCTGCAACTCTTTAGACGCGTGTTTTTTTAGTTGTATTTTTAGATGCCATTCTTCTTCTCACAGAAAACTTACGAAAGTTTTTTTTTTTATCACAAACAATCGGAAAACATATTCCGAACACGATGTTGCAAATCGCGCAAATAGTTTGACAGTACGGTGCACACTGACCACGCATTTGTACAATGGAAAGTGCGTCAGCCTCGGGCACACATACGTCTTTTTCCTCCCCGTCGATCCTGTCGCGCTCGATTGAACATCACCGAGTTACTCATCAGATATCCTGCTATCAATCATACTGTTATTGGAAAATACTTTGTTAGATGCAAATTATATCGCACTCTCTATGATTTGCTTTGGGCGTACACGAATATTCTTTTAAAAATGTAAGATAAAATACGCTAACTACAGTTTTTATTATTAAGAAACTTTTAATTTTCTTTAACTTAATTTTAATTCTTTCTTTCTTTTTATAAATTTGTTTATTAAACTATTTTATATATATTTTTCTCTCAACTAAAATTACTTTACATATCGGTTCTTTGTATACCGGTTCCACTTAATGAGAGATCTTACATAAATTTATTTGCCATAAAAGTGAAAGATTAGCAGATATAGTAACCAAATTGACACATTCTTGTAATCCGAAAAAAAATACTAAAATCGATTTTATGCCTTTTTACATACGTACTTATAGTTTTACAAGAACATATATTATTTTAATATCAAAGTTATTACCACGATTCTCACACTTAACTATTTTTTAACTAAGTAGTTATTTTTTTGTCAAGAGCTGTCTTCTCGAAGTATTTAAATTATCAAATTTTTTAATTTAACTTTCAGTTTAATGTCTTGTTTGTGTATATTTATATCTGGTTTTATACTACATTTTATGATCAAATCGAAATCTGAAAAATCTATACGAGAAAGAGACAGAATACATAAGACATCATAATGTGACAAACTAAAAATTGCTAATTAATAATAGTGATTGTTACAAAACTAATAAGTGTAATGACATGTAATAAATCATTCGAAGAAGTTCGTCAAACTATCATTAATTTACATCCTTAATGACTTTACGGTTTGTGTTGCCTCAAAGTCGTTACTTTCGATAGTTCGGTCGTGAGAACTATCATTAGCGCAAGTGGGTGTGAACGCGTCCTTGCTTTATGTCTAACGGGAAACAGGATGCTATCACTCCAGATTTGTTCGCATTCTTGCTACTTAGAATTTCAAGATCACAATTACAGTGTCACGGTCGAGATAAAATTGTTCTGCTGCTCTATAATTTTTTTAACTATTCTACTATACAAAAAATATATATTTCTAATACTCAATAATTTAAAAAATATATATATATATATACACACACAGCATGTAATAAATGATTTTAAATTTTCCGTAAAACCGCTCGAAAACTGCTCGTCTCGAGTTTTCAAGCACAATACAAACATGCTAATGATGTTGTAAATCCGATATCGAAAGTTACGGTTGACCGTCGGCTTTTTTAAATGGAGATAAATTGCAAGTATTGCGAAACAACGTTCGACGAGGTTGTTTCACCCGGAAGAAGACGCGTAAACGGTGAACTCGTTTCGACGGGTTCCGCGCATTAACAACGGCTTATGCGCAATCGTTTATAACCACACGATATAATCACAATTTCAACTAGGATCTCTCTTTGTCGTCGTCTAATATGTAGCTTATAATATTAAGTAACTAAAATGACTCTGTGTCTCCAAAAAGATAATTTCGCCATTTACGCTGCTATAATGTTGCTACACGCTGTTACAAGATTAGAGTCGTCATTTTTACGAAAGTCGGTCTCGCCTGTCATCACGTGCGTTTCGCATTATATGCTCGTCCGCCACGCGCGGTAATCATCTAAAATATCTAAAAGAGAGAGAGAAAGAGAGAGGAAAAAAGAGAGGAAGACCTCGTCGAAGGAAACGCAACCGACGGAAGTAAACGCGACCGCCCCCGCGCCAACGCACTATGATTAACGGAGCCGATATCTCGATAGTGCATGGAAAGAAGTGCATGCTTCCGCGACCAGGGAAGAAACAAGACCTCTGATTAAGCCTATAAAGCAGCCATTTTCCTATCCAGGTCTTCAGTTCCTCGGGTAAAATCCTCGTGTCCTCTAAGAACTCTTCCTTCCGAGACCACTGCCGTGCTGTTTCTTTTTTAGAACAAACTTGACAACGTGTTAATACTTAATTAAATTAAACCATTATACCATAACAAAATTAATTCAACATGCAAGTTGTGTTGGTGAACTACATTTATTGAAATCGTGAATAAAGTGTGAAAAGATATCACAAGTGTATGTGCGTGTTGTTACTTTGATGAAAGAATTATGACTTAATTGAATCATATATTATCTACATTAAAAATAAGAAATATATATTCAAGAAAATTTCATCAAAAATATAAAAAATATAAAAAAATGTAACGATACTTTCTAAAATCACACGCATAACGTTGCAATTATTTGCTACGTTATAAATTTTGAGAAAAAAAAATTAACTTTTGAGGCAAAATGTCGAACTTGAAGATGCTCTTGATACTGTCACGGATACTGTCCCGCTCGAGCTTCATCTTAATTTTGATGATGTTCCATCTCGTGGCTTCGGTGCCCGTGAAATCTCGGAAGCGTTCGCCGAACGAGAGCGACCAAGGATTTTCGGCCTCGCCGAAAATCTTGGAGATCCAGCTGCCGCTTAAGATCGCCTCGAAGGAAGATTTAATAGCCTGGTCGAAATATGTGATGCGTTTGGTGGCGTCGAAGATAAATCTCACTGCGTCGATGGCCGAGAAACGAGGATCTCTTGCGGACAACTCGGTTTCCAAGTCGAAAGAAACGATAAAGAAGGCACCGCTTAACGAGAAACGACCGGGTGTGAACTATCCAGCGCGGAGACTGAAAGAACCGCGAAGACCGGACGACGTAGTGGTTGCTTACCCTTTGCCTATCGGTGGAATGAAATCCGCGATGTCGAAACAAGATTCTTTCGGTCTTCCGACTTCGAATACCGCCAATGGACTAACGGATTTTGCACAGTTCGCGAATTTTGGATATCCGTTTCAGCAAAGCGAGATCGACTTCTTCGGGAATCCTGATCTGTTGGCACAGCCACCTGCCTCCACGTATCTTCCTTTGCCGCTGAAAACGAACAACATCGGGGCTTACGAAAATCCCGCAGATAAGAACAGTTCTGGTCTCCCGCAGGAGCCCGTGAAGCTTCAAACCACGAAGAAGAAGTCTTTCAATCTCCACATCAAGACGCTCAATAACGATCTCGCACAGTTGCCGATCATCGTGAACAACGGCTTGACCGAAAAAAATGTGTCACGCGAAGCTCTGCTCACTTTTCCGTTTCAAGCGTTAATAACGATCACTAGACAGCAGCTTCCGGCGGCCGTGACGAAAACGCAGCCGAAGGATCGCCTCGCGATGCGCACTAGAAATCCTCCGGACGAGTTTCCGCCATATTTCGAAAAAAACTACACGATCACCAACAAGGCCGGACAAATCAACGTTGTTCTCAATAACGATTTCGCTGCGAACACGAGCAGCGAAAAAATAGAACCGAAGGAGGAAGAAAAAGAAGAAGAGGAAGAGGAACAGAATGTGCGCACGCAGAAGAAGAAGAAAAGCGAGAAGAAAACGAAGAATGCGAAGACCCAGAAATCGTCGAAGAAGCGACGACAATCGTCGGTACTCGGCGACTTATTGAGAATGTTGGGTATCCTGAGGAAAGCGCCGAAGAATAGTACCGAAATTAATGTAGCGCCGCCTGTGCTCTCCATCTTGAAAGGTACGAACACGCAGAAGATACAGGTGGCCTTCGAAGAAGAGGTGAGTGTGTGTATGTGTGTGTGTGTGTGTGTGTCGTCTCGGTAAATAATTTACATTTAAATACCTAAACGTGTATACATTATGAATATATGAAATCAGGTTCAATGAGAATAAACAGATCTGTCACAACTTAAGAAAAATAAACACATTATTTTTATTCAGAAAAGAGTGGTATTCAATGCAACACTTATTGTAAAAAGATGGAATTATCGCAACGATGTTTGCGAAATTGTTGTAAAAAGTGATCAACAGTTACGCTCGAACACAAGCGGCTCTTAAGCGTGAAAGTTGATCTGTCTTGCACTTTACATCCGTTATTTAAAATTACGCTCAAACACATATATTCTCAAATGTATTTTTTAATCCATTTAGTACATTAATTGACTAAAAAAAAACAAATTAATGAATGATAACGTTGATAAAATTTGGGATTTAAAATCACAATTGAGAAATAAGGTAATAAAGATTTGATCTCTGATATTACGATCTAATCCATGAATATGTATTAAAGCGTTGTGTGTTAAATCTATTGCTCAAGTGAGGTTTAAAGGTGAATTCTCTTTTTTTTTTTCATCGCACGAACAGATATATCAATGACGCCATCGATCGAATTTACATGATTGCCAATAAAAAACTAAAATGAATTAATTAGTAATTTGTTATGCTTTTAACATATTATTACATTGACTAATAAATCGTAAATTAATCGTTTGCTTCAGCCGCCGCCCAATCGAGACAGACGCAATGAAACATTTCAAGCACAAGAGGAACTAAATGTAAACAGTTTGTTTTATTTTTTACTGCATAATTACTGCATGTTCTGTTAATTTTTATGTAACGCCTAATGTTAAAATGTTTCACAGGACGACGACGACGATGATGATGATGATGAGAAGGAGGAGGAAGAGGAAGAAGATGAAGAAGAAGAAGGTGGATCTATACAAGCTATAATCGATTTATTGCCGTTAGCTGCGCCAATTCTCGAAGAACTTAGTGATGTACATAAAACAATATATTAATAAAAATTTCTAACATACACAGCTATAATAAAATATTCTTATAAAATAATGAGAGACGACCTCAGATTCAGAAAATATTTTATTTATAATTTTATATTTTACAAAATACAGTGTCAGAGAAATAAAATTTGTCTCAGGTAAAACTAATATGTTTCAGCCGGAAGCTGATGTCGATGTGGGAGAAGTGCTTCGAGGCGCGATTCCTCTTCTCGAAGATTTGTCTAATGTAAGATTAAGAAGTAGCTTATATAAAATTGTTTGCACGTATTTAAAACATAATTATATAACGATAAAATATTTATGTTTTCCATAGCCAGACGAAGGAGGAATTGATATTCCTGGAGTTTTGGTGCCACTTTCTCAGAGACTCAGTGAAGTAAGTTTATCGAAATAATAATATTGTATTATTAAAACTAAAACTTATGGAAAGAAATTAAACTACACTTAATTGTTTTTTATTTATTTCAGGGGCCGGAAGGACAAGGTAGCGATTCTGGCGCTATTTTAGGACCTCTCATTCAGCTAATAGCGCCATTGATCGGACCTCTTGTAGGTCCGTTAATCGGTCCCCTCAGTCGCACGAGTAGTGGTGTAAGGATCTTAGCTCGTAAAATTGATAAAACAGTTGTATGATATTTTTATATGAATGTAAAAAGACTAAATGAGTTATTCAAATTTCAGCCCGGAGGTAAAGAAGGATCGGCATCTGCAATTGCAGCAGTCTCTGGTCCTTTGAGCGAGGTATTTACATAAAGTTTTCTTTGCAATCGAGAGATAATATTTCATAATTGCAACTGTACAGTACATTCTTATTTTTCTTTTATCTGTTGTCACCAATCTAGCCTCAAGGATCGTACGGACAGTCAATATTTTCGAACCTTGTTGCCAGCATCACAGCTAAGCTAAGTAAAGTACGCATCGAATACTGTCTCATATTTTCCATGCAGTCACTTAATTGTATATTATTATTTTTTTTTTTGTTGATACACATTTCATATAATTTGGCTGGTAAAACTAAAGAAACAATTGGTCCAACAAAATTAAATAAAAATATCATTTTTGTTATTTCAGGAACTTGCTAAATCAGCAGGTGATTCGGACGTAAAAGCTCTAGTTAGTTCACTTGTGCAAGGAGTGCTCGCCGGTGCCAGTGCTGGCTCGAGCGGTCCCAAAGGCTACGGTCCCAACAAAGGCTACGGTAACGGTAACCGGGACACGTATTACGCGCCCACGACGTATGGCGGTTACGATTCTTACAGTTCTTACGGCACCTACAAACCTGTAAGAAAAAAATATCTCTTCTCCACTCAATTTTGAATTAATTTATAATTGCAGAAACTGTTTTGCATTCATATCTAATAATAATGAAAAAAAAAAAAAAATAGATTGTCACTTGTCCGAAATACTTTCTCAAATTTTTAGTCTACTCCGAGTGCGAACGACGTGATTCTCGCGTCCGTCAAAGAGATCCTTGGCGCTGTCTTGAAGCTGTCGGCCACGTCATCCACTTCTAGCGCAGGTCTGTCCGGCACGTCGTCCAGCTCCAGCGCCAATTTATCGGCCAAATCTTCAGAGAGTTCCGCGAAAGAGAATGAAAGGCCCACGTACGGTGCACCCACGAATCCGCCTTACCCACCGCCTTCGTCACCGCCTCCTTCGAGACCGTCTTACTCGCCTCCGTCTTACTCGCCTCCGTCCACGAACTCTCCCTACGCAACATTTTTGCGAAGACAAACCCGGCATCAAAAAAAGAAATCTTAAGGTGTGCACATGTATATTGTGTAGCTCTCTTGCGCACGATTTATTTTATTTTATTTTATCTCCACGTTGTGAAAGTAGTAATCCTGTGGACACTTCCGCGTGAAACCACGTACGTACTACTTGACGTACTTTTGATATGATGACTTTAAAAATAATAATTCTGTTTCGTACATGTCATATAGTTTCGCGCGCGAAACTATGTCTCTAATCTTTCTAACCCAGATGAGCCGTTTCGCAACATAAGCTTGTTACGAAAATCATGTGGGGCGCATTATACCACACATACTTGGTTTCTATGTAACAGTAAGATTCTATGTAAGATAATTGTAAGATAATTTAAGTGCACAAGGACAAAAATCACGTCATCGTCGCGGAGACTTTTTCAGTCTCGGTTTAAACTATTACTTCCGAATAATTAAAGCGTGAAACACACAAACGAATGAGCCAGCCAACACTTTAACAACTGCGAGTATTGCGTTGCGATTAGAAATCACGAGATACTATAGTGCGCATGATATCAGTGTGTGTAAATAATAAAGAAATTTATTTATTCGTGTGTAATGATTATCAACTTTTGAGATTGTTGCCACATTTTCTAGTTTTATTTAGCGCAAATTGGTGTTTTATCGAAACACCAATATTAGTTTTAATCCTAACTACAGAGAATATATATTTTTGCGATAGAAAGCAAATTGTTATTGATTTAGAAAATACTACTGTTTTTCTGCAGGAAGAGTTTCCACATCGATTTTATTCAAAGCATATATACGATACACAAAAAACATAAAAACGTATAAATTGCACTCGAGAAGGCGGTGCGCTTGCGTGCGTCAACATCAGTTAAACGCATTATACGGATACGCGTGTCGTGTCCGGGATATATGCGCGAGAGCTTACCCGGAAGCTTACCCGGACAAAAGGAGCAACCTGTAGATGGTCGATTTTCTCGCGTATGGCACGTACCGACAAAATATCGAGCAAAAAACGGCACTTGATCGATAATTGAGGAATGCGGACTCGAGAGAGAGATGATATGTAATCAAGGAAATTACATAGGCAGGCTTTACAACCGAGCTGATAAGCTTCGAATGTGTTTCCGGAAAGACACACAGACAGTGTGTGTCCCGGATTTAAATGACGCTTGTTACATGGTCGGACTGTCCGAGACTCTAACTAAAAATAAGCGACGCCATTAACAGCTCGTTTTGTTTCACTAGGAAGCAATATTCATGCGTTGCTTTTCTTCTCTCTTCCTTCCCTATTGCCGATATCGCATAAACCGGGACATATATCATATCCGCGATTCTTTCGAGCGATTTACTCCGCATCGAGGCGATCAGGTTTAACAATTCACCTGCATTGAAAATGCGTGTGCTCGCTTTTCGTAATCAGGCTTGTCGCAACCGGTAATTTGCATCATAAGCCAAAATATTCTCAACGAGACGTTTTACGACATTTAAACGCAGGTTTTTGTAAAAGAAAAAAAATGACTTTTTCTCTTTCTACTTTCTTGATTCTGTCTACCTTCTTGATCTCTGTCATTTGTGACGTCATTAGCCGACGGGGCAAAAGTCTCTCGACGCGGCTCATAAATCGACTGCAGATTTACGCAATTCGCATAAACCAGTATTTCATGCTCCCGTTTCTCCATGTTTCTCCTTCGTAGACGCGTTTTACATCTCTTTTACAGTTTACATGAGGTCGTATGGGGGAAATAGCGTTTGACATCGCACACTGACTTATTTTAACGACCTTTGAAATCGAACGAATAGCGCGAACGAACGATCTCAGGTTGCAGATCCGCGCGTATAAACGACGTTGCGTAAAATGTCGATTTAATTGCCTCCAGCAACAAATCGACACTTAACTTCTTTAGCGAACGACCGGTGAAAGTCTTTGAACATTATGCTCATCTCGCGCTCGTCATCCCGCAACAGATTCCGTTCCTTTCCTTTGTTCCTTCAACCGAGTTCTCTCGAACAGGATCCTTAAACTTGATACGCTTCCAATGCCCGACTCTCACATTTCTTTACAAGAAGCTGTTTCGCTTGCATCATTCGATGTAAATGTATTAATCGGTGTGTCTCTGTTCGATTTGCGCAGCGGTTTTACTTTCGATACCGGTCGGGATATTTAAATAAATAATAAATTGCAAAGTCTCTCAACGTCATTATGCTTGCGGAAGTGAAAATCCTGAATTGATTGCGCTTCCTGAACGTTATGCATGTCGTGACATAATATTTTCGGAAATCATTTAAGATAATATAATTTTCTAAATATATATATGTATATAATATACATCAAGACTTTGTTAATACACTTGTATAGCCTTAATTTTTTATACCAATCATTTAAGATTTGTAACAGATCGAAAGAGACATTAAAAACAATCGCTCAATTAATGTCAAATATTTTTCTCTCCAATAATTATTTTTTATATGTTCGTGTACGTAACCGTCGTTCATTGTCAATAAAAAAGCGAACGTGTTTCAAAATTCGCAATTGTATGGGACAACGAATGAAAGGAGACACGATATGTTGTTATATGATCGAGGTCTTTCTCAAGGCAATTAAATGATCGCAATTAAATGATCGCAATTAACGAGCGAGAGAAAAAAAGTTGAGATTTCAACGAGAAATTCTCGCGACATCGCTTTTCATTTTGTTCCATTAAAATGACGAAGACACCGCGACACATTCATCTTCCCTGATCGTTTGTTTCAAAGTGAAAGCACGTTTTACTTGTTTGACCTATAGATCTTTCGCTGATTATTACGGAAGAATCATTTTCTTCCGGCAATACCAAGGCGACGCGCGCATGCCTTATCACTTCTGGTATTACTCGTGCTGATATTATCGTAGTTACGCTCGATACAGTAAGACCAACGGACCGTTAAAAAATTACTTTCAACAAACAGCTGGTAGGAAAAAAAAAACAACCTATTGTTTTATCAATTGAGCGTGACGTGTGATAAAAACGGAAAGAATTAAAAAGAATGTTAACTGGCTAACTTAAAAAATAGTTTCTGAAGAGAGAAATACGAAACAAATTAGTTCGAGGAATTTGTTTAAATTAATTTGTTAAGAAAAAAAAAAGAAAAATATGAAGAGAAAGAGATGAAGAATCAAATGTTTTGTAATATTTGATTAGTTTACATCCAAGTATGTGGTGAAAATCTGAAATCCAATAACCAGCTAAAAATCCACTATGAAGAACTATGAAGGCCACAGTCACTTTCTATCGTTAAAGAAAGTGAAACTTTTCGTAGACTCGAGGTCATTGTTTGACCCTCGTACTGTGTCTTTACGATCAGCAGACACTTCTAGCAATAACATATGCAGAAACGATCTCTGTCATTCACATTATGCAATATCTAATCGTGTTTATTTCACTATTCGATTTAGCTGAAATAGACGAAAGAAAACACTGTTAGAATATCTCTTGCGTATTCTGATTTAAATATCTGAATTCCGATTATCATATTTATAAAAAAAAAAAAAAAAAAAAAAATCTTATGCGATTCTTATTCTAATTCTCTTTCGCAAGTGCAAAAATTAAGTATTATATAAATGGCATGTTCGTTAAATTTGCTGGGTCATGTTTCTCTGGTGTTAATGTGTTAAGCTTACATCACACTGTCGTTTCCAACGTGTAAAATTAAAACAAGACTACTTTCATCATCGTCACATCGAAGGTCGTTGACATTAACGGCAATGCTTGATCCATGATGCGTTACCTATCTATCAATTATGAAAAAAATCCATTGTTGCTTTTGAGCTCTAGAAAGCGGACGGTAAATAATTTACAGTAGGTAGAAACACGCAAAATTAATTTATTGGTCTAAGAAAATTCGAGCGTACAATTAAAGAATATCGAAAATAATATATCGTATATGTGTGATGCTAGTAAGTACATTACGAAAAAAAATGAAAGTCGCAATAACATTATTAAGCAACAACATCCTTAATTATTCTGGACAGCTTCTTTGGTTTACTTTTGGGATTTTTACAATAGAACGTAAAACCCCATGATATGAATGGTATTGAGATTTGCTTTAATTGTGCGACTTCATTCTGATGTAAACTCATTTGTGGTGTGTCAATTTTCTGAAACGACATAAAAGTAGATCATCGGTATAAAGAGGGTGACCTCCGTTCCGATATATCGTGTGGATTCAAAGATCGTCCGATGCGTGAGTGTTGCCCAAGAGTTTCCCGCGAATGGAAAAAAAAAAAAAAAAAAAAACTAATCTATGCGCATATATTCATTAGCAGAAAAGAAACTTATCTTAAACTTACAACATATCTACAGTTTATCATCCGATTCCATATTTTATTTCTCTTAAAATCTTCGGTTATTTGTGTTCCTGGACTATAGAGAACAGGATTTTGCCTACAATCGCCGGCCGACATCTTCAAAGACGATAATGTCGCAAAAAATCTCTGTTTATGTTCGTCTAGAGACGATTCATCGGGTTATGGACGGCCGGAGCTTGCGAAACGCGAATTGGAACGGACGTATTGAATAGATGCATCTCATTGCGCCGGGCATTCCGGGCCAAGATGCAGAAACGCATCTACGCGCGCGCAGGTAATTATACGCAATTTCGCCATATAAAATTGACTCTGCAGTGTCAGCTGTCACGGCTGGGAAACGATGTTCTTTGACAATAATTACGATAGAACCTTACGACGCGTCGCGATCAGCCTTGCATCATGATTGCCGACTTTACATTGTTGTATGAGGAGCAGCGGTGTAAACTATAAATTATTTGTGACACAGCGATTGTATAAATTACATAAAAAAAAAAAAAACATACTTCTTCTAACAGTTTACGAAATATCTTGGTAAAAAGAGGTCCAAAAAAAAAAAAAAACGGGTTCCACTTCACAAATCGTTAATATCGGCGGCCTAGCAACATATGATTATCCGATACTGATTCAACTTTTTCTATAAACTTTATTATGCACAAATATACATAATTATTACATCTTGAAATAATTTTGAAATCCAACCCCATTCTGTTTTTGTCACGTAACGACGTGCAATAATCTCACAACACTAACAATTAGATCAACACATCCTATAACATGTAATGAAAGTTCGCACTAGTTTTGCGATAAATATATACACGGAAGCCGCCAAACATTTGTCAGCATCAGTGTACATTACGAAACAGTAGATGATAGATCTGTCTGTGCAGATTGCGCAAGTAAGAAGTTTCTACAACGGGTGCGCGATGATCTAAATCCGATCGAACCTGCCATCATCCGGCACATTATTGCACACTTCGGTTATTATCTCTTTGCTGGTTATACGTGTTGTTTTCTTGCACGGTGCGTAAAATAGCCGAGATATTGAATTCCTACCACTCTCACCTCGCTTAATGCGCGCGTGTTTAAATGCAACCCGTACAAAATGAATTTCCGGAGTGAGATGTGGAAATCCCGTGTCGCATATTTTATATTACCTAATAAAAGTAGAATCTGACGTACTATATGTTACGCACGTCAAATAATTTCGTTTTCAACGACCAAAAGTAACTGCAGTGCATCCCACTTTTCCTTAATGAGAAGATAAAAGCTAAAAGAGAAACAACATAGGTCGAGTGCATCATCGGAAAATCTGCGTGATCGTGCAAATTACGTGCGCGAGACATGCTACGTCCATTATAATAAATTTCTCAGTACACGCGCGCAATACAAGACCGGCACAGACAGTCGGAGAAAGTAAAGGACGATATTTATCCGGGTTACACGGCCGACAACCGAACAACGGCCCTGCATGTCGTTCACGACATAGTGCACGCACGGATCTAAACACGTGCCGCATTATTACGTAAAACCGGTTGAGAAAAAAAAAACTGACTTATTGTAGCGTTAAATGAAATAATGTCTTTGATATCCTGATATTTATCGTTAGAGATACATTTTCACACATAAACTTTTGTAAGATAATAAAAGAAAACTAACTGAGACTTCGCGTTAGTAATATAAAACGTTTTAATTCTTTATTAACAGCGTGTCTTAACATGTACAGGATATTTTGAAATTAACAATTAAATTAGTATTTCTACATTTAATCATCAACTCATATGTTACGTGTGTACATAAGCATCTACATATTACATTATGTATAAGCGTGAAGACACAAATTTCCTGAAAATAAAAAGTTGTTTGTCAGTTATATCATTTCGCATTAGCACTTTGAAAAAACAAAAATACATATAACGCGCGATGTTTTTAAAATATCACGTAATGGTTTCTCTTTCGTTTCTTTCGAGATCGCGAAGATATCTACTTCTCGCGTAATCCTTTTACTCTCGTTCGACATTCCACGAACGTGTAAAAGTGACGTTCCTCTTGCGAGAAACTTTCAAAGAAGCACGCGTAATCGTTCGGATATTCGAAAAGTTGGAAAGACCTTTCTCATGGAAAGACCCAGCATCCCGGATAATCGTCGTGCACGAATCGTTACGTCGACACAGTTTACGCGTGCCTGTTGATCTGTCGTCGCGCCGGTCGCCGGACACGTCACGCGACGATGAAATTGCGGGCATAAATTTCTTCGCACACACCTTCGTCACAGTCGTTCGCGTTGCCACGTGTTGCTTCGCGCGGTCAATTTCCCCGTTACAACTTTCTTTCGCGAACGGCGAACGTTGGCGCTCCTCCGCTTCTATTCCGGCACATCGCCGCGGCGCGTATCAAACGTTTCGATCTCTATCTATCGACAACTAGGCGACGGCTCACGAACAACGGCCTTTCGCATTTAGTTTCTCCCACGCGACACGTGTGCACGATTGTTCGCGCGGCGTCGTCGTCGTCGATCGATGATCGCGAGATGTTCGCGGCAAAGATCACGGTTACGCGAAAATAATCGATCGCTCGGTACGCGAGTGACATCCTTGAGTTGGTGCGCGTCGCTGGCTAGTATGGACCGTTGCGACAGTTCGACCTAGTGTGCCTTGCGGTTTTTGAGGTCGGCGAGATCGAAGATCGAGCATCTAAAAGAAGGTAAATGAATTGCGAGAAGTAAAAGACAAATAAAGAAACAATTATTGCAAAAAAAAAAGGTTAGCTTCGAGCAATATCTAACCGCATATTTAGCTGTGTATGTGTAAGTGCATGTGTATTAAAATCGCTGAATTATTAATCAAGAATTGTTAATCAAGAGAATCTTGCTATCCACGAAAAGCATCGGGTAAGCATCAATATTTAACGTACATGTGACTTTTGCCTTTTCGAGTCACTATTTGCAATAAATTTACCGAATACTATTATGTGTTTTTTTGTTGTTGTAGAAAGTTCAAGGTATTACACCATGAGATCAATCATCTCGATACATGTGTGCAACACAAAACACACAGTTGCAACATATATTTATAACGTTGCTTCTTGCATACACTCGTGCCCATATACAACGGCGTGAAGGATTTTTTATACGCGATATCATTAAAACGTTTCTTGCAATATTTAATATGCATTTGCTGTAATTGTATCTTAGATTCAAAAAAAAAAAAAAAAAAAAAAACGCAAGTTGCATACAAGAAGAAAATTATATTTTTTCTTCCATCGCTCGGCGATATTATATCGCGTTTTTTTTTTTTAATTCTCTTTGTAGAATTCGATCGTAACGTGTTATACAGGAATAAAATTCAAGATATGTAAGGAGAGCAGAGATTACATAATAACATTTTTACTTTCACAGCAGCAGCTGCACTTTCGAAAACAAGTGCGATCGATATACGCGTACAATTTCGGATCGTTTCTCGAGAAATGAGTCAGAGACCTCGCGCCTTACGTAAGCCTGGAATTTTGATCCGAGAGTGTGGAATTTTACTCCTCTTTCTGCTTTTCTCTTACGAAGGAGGATTACCGAAGTGCGTTACTCTCTCTTTCAATTGGAAAGCCACTCGCGGTTTCTTCGCGGTTGGAATACCGTGTGCGTCTGCGCGCGTGATCGCTGCGCGGCGCCACTTCACGAGCGACTGTCGGATGTAGTCTGACTACACAAAACACCTTTACTACTTAAAGTCCTACTTAGAAAGAACGGTTGATTTTAATCGAGCATCGGATGTTCGAAGAAATGTTTGATTATATTTGCTTATACAAGACTTGGATTCCCAACACTGTTTTCTTAACTTTTATGAATTGCATTTTTGAGTGTATTTACTCAGTAAATTATAATTTTATCTCACGTTGGAACCAATCGGTCAATAACAAATGTAAAATACTTACATACGTTATTAAAGTTTTTATTCTATAGCGATTTCTGTCATGCGAATTATTATTGCGATATTGTGTTCAAGTGGCCAAATTGCATCATAGCCTAGTTTGAATCATTTCATTACCACGTGACGTATATATAAATGACGGATCTCAAATGTAAAGGAATGAAATTCATTGAGCAATTGTCCTACAAAACTCTTACTGCCGATGAACAGAACTTGTGCGCGTAATAGTTTGCTCAATAAATATAGCGGTAAATAGCATTCCGAAGATGCGTAAATGCCTGTTTGTCGTGATTGTCTCTTTGACGCTTCTTTCGACAAGCACGCGTCGCATAGAGTTTTGCTATCTTGGAATTTAAATTGACATATCGAATGGCTAGTTTAATTTGAGATTGCTGCAATTCTTATTGTTAGTATGAAATTTAAATAATAGTAAGATCAGATCAATGAGTACATGATAATTACAAATTGAATATATGTGAGAATATATTCACAAAGTGAATATATTCTGTTTTTGCGTGTAATGATGATTAGTGATCGCAAGAGTTAATTTATTATTATCGAAATTAACGGAGGATTTCTTCAAGCAGTTACCTCTGATTTGTCAACGTTCCGTTGACAGTTGCGTATTATTACAGTTGACAGGTATATATTATTACGCGATGTAAATATATTTTAACGAGACATTTATTAAGTGGAGTCTTTATTCATAATTTTGACACGGTTCGTGCGTACCTAAAAAAACGTTTTGCGTAATATCTGAGTAGTAACATACAAATGGTCAATGTGAGATAACATAAAAATTTTTTATGCCAAGTCAGTGTGACGATTCTTCGCAATTGTTTTGAATAATACGAACAAGTATAAAGTCGAGTCGAGAAAGCGAGAGTCTGAGAACAAGTGTTTGCGCTTCGAAATCACGCAATAAATACTATTAGTGCACACTCAATTGCGCATGCATGCGAACTCGCTGAGATATTGACGGATTGTAGGCTGGTCGATTTTCTAAACTTAAATAATATGCTACAATTGCTAGACCATAGCGCTACGTAGAACTACGTACACGTTATTGATTCCTATTGTATATTCACATGACGAGAAAGGAAATATAAATACGCAACGAACAATACTGAAAGTAAACTCCCACGCTTAACGCCACGCATCTTCTTTTATTGCTTCGGAAAAGGATGATATAATCAGAGGAAAAAAAACGATCATAATTAAACGAACGTGTACAGGTAATAATAATTCTTCTCGTTTCCCACGCCTTATTGTTACTTTCACACAGAGTGACTAGTGGGATCAACTATTAAGAATAGAAGGACATCGAAAGAAAAAGTACTTTTGAGCTTCGTTCAGTCTTCAAAAATTTTAAGAAACAATTTAAAAAATATTATTTTCTTCTTTAGATTAGCTTCTGTGTCAGATTAGCGATAACTTCCAAACTCGACTGCGTGCCGCAATAGTTTAACGTTGTTAAAGCGCCAGTAAAGATAAGAGAGAAGTGAAGGAGAAGGGTAGTCTCGCGCTGGAGAGGGCTATGGATGATGCCGGCCGGCTGAGCAGGTTTCCGCGAACGGAGTGAATTGGAGGGCGCCCCACCTGCGGGAGGCGAGGTCCGTGCGGTTTGCTTGATTCTCGATTCTCGAAGGGGCACACATGCTCGCCTTCGGCTCCCCTTCGACTTCGTAAGACATCGGGACCTCCTTCACCGTGGTCCTCAAACGAGCTTCGCACTCCGCCAGGTGCACAACTCTTCACGCACTCGCTTGCTCGCTCCCACACGCATTCGCCGCGCCGGCGCTCGTAAGTCCACGCAAATTCTTCCTTATGCGTTTGCATTTGTATTCGCCACGTGACTTTGCTGAACTTGTTTGTTTGTTTGTTTGTTTGGATTTTAATTTTTGCACGAATAAAATGTTTGTATCGTGCGCACATTGTCAAAATTACAGTCTGTTTTTGTTTTGACACTTGCCGCGAACTAAACTAAATATACATGTGTTAAGTTCTTTTTTTTTTTTATATTTTTCATTTATTGTGCTTTTTATTTATTATTATTTTGTGATCATTTGTTTTATTGTTTTTTTTCAGGTTTTTTATTTATCTAATTATTTGCTTTTTATTTACGGTGTAGTTTATGACAAATAGTCTGACGTTTAGAAATTGACGATCAGCTGATTGACAGCTGTTTTTTTATCTAATTATTTGCTTTTTATTTACGATGTAGTTTATGACGAATAGTCTAGACGTTTAGAAATTGACGATCAGCTGATTGACAGCTGATCGTCAATCAGCTTTTTTATTGACACTTTTAAAGATAAAGTTTAGTTTCATGTTTTTTATAACTAACACGTGTGAAAAAATTGTTCGCATTTGTTTCTCCCGCGTGTGCACCAACCGATTATTAATTTGTTTATTAGAAGTTGAATTATTTTAATTAAAACAAAATTAATTCAGGTTTACCATATCCATACTTACATAAGCATCCTTTCACTCAGCATTTAAGATTGACTTTCAATTTTATTACTACCGGGAATCCTGCCGTCTTGTGAAGAAACATCTGTTTATTTATGCAGATTGAATCGATATATTAAATTGACCAGAAGAAAAGCACAATGCGGATATTCTGCGCGCTCTGCGGACTGTTCTTGGCCATTGCCATTGTCAATTGCAGTCCTGTGGTGAAGCGAGAAACGGAGGAGGAGCTCAATCCGTTGAACGAAGTAAGTATTTTCCTCTCTGTTTTATCATTTTCTCTTAAAACACACATCAAGGCATTTGCACATGTCATCATTTGTCTTTGCACAATGTGAATTGTAAATTATGCTCTTCTATTCTTTGATTTTTAGTCGCGCGTGGGAAGTTGGAAGAGACGTTAGATATTACCTGGAATTATTATCTTAGAAAGTAAGAGAATGAAATCGAAGAAGAGAGTCGCAATTGTGCACATTTCGTTCTTTAATGAAGTAATTTGAATTCCGAGAGACATTCGCGCACTAAGCTATTGGCGGTCTCTCACGACACTAGAATAGAATGTTAGCATTGCATTTTGACGTGCCATTACACATTCGTCGCGAGGTTTTCGAAAGAAAATTGAGACGCGGAATATTAAACACGATTGAGCTTTTGCAATAGCACAAACTGCATATCGTTACAAAATGTCCAAGTGACAAGAATTCGGCAAACTGCGTTACACAAAGTTGCGTGTGTGTCCTTCCTTTCCTTTCTAAGCGCGACACGCTGAATAAATGCGTTACTGCCTTCACTCGACCTAGAAAGAATATAGTTCGAAAGATATTGCCGGACGACAAAATGACAAATGAAATGTAAAGTTCAGGTTGTGAGTAAAAGTAAACATCGCGAAAATTCTCGCAATAATTCCGCGCTAAAATGGCAAAGATAATTCGATCAATAACACACACGGTGCAAGTATCTATCTTACTTAAGTTACAAAAGAGATCTCGTAGATTACATAAATATTTATCCCGCAGATTAATTCAGAAGTGAAAGTCTCTCTTGTATATTCTTTATTTTTTCGCGTCGCCACATCTCTTCCTTGTTGTAAGAAGGGGAGTCAATTTTGATATTACACATTTGTAATCGGAAATGCTTATCTTCGAGAGGAAATGTACTCGTTATCGTCGTCGTCGTCGTCGTCGTCGCGCGAAAACGAGTTGTATCGGAAGCGAGACGCGCTCCAATCGTACGTGTGTAATGTACTTTAGCTAAAAGCACTGTAAACTGAAGGAGAAAAAAAAAAGAAAGAAGACGACCGAGGATACGAAAGAGATATGCGAAAAAGCGAGAAGCACGATCTCTAGAGAACAAGTCATGAGTGAAAGTGGTCAGCGTCGCTTTTACGAACTCAAACACGTATAGACAAACGCGACGAAATCTCTGCGACAGTCACGTGGCGTACACCGGTGACGATGAAATATCGATGTCACCGCATTAGCGATAACGCATTAACATATCGGGACGCGCGCGATTCCGCTAGCTAGACAATCGTGGCACGCGCCAACCTCGCTCGTCTCAAACGAAAGCGGAGTTGCATAATCG
>QVNW01000953.1:0-26121 GCA_014825475.1 Pseudomyrmex flavicornis | reverse complement strand
AAACCCAATCCTAACCTAACCAGTCAAAATATTGGTCGGTTAGGTTCACATCATGGTCGGTTAGGAAAAAAAACTTATTTCCTTTTATGAAACATGATACTTTAAATTTATTCGTACAACGATTACACATTCTCTTATGGGTCTGGCCGTTCTCAGGCTTCTTTCTGGTCACGGTTGGTCAAATCTGCTAATCGACTGATGCGATTGGTCACTTTTGTTGAAGTATTTAATCGATTATATGCGTAAATTGAAGTTGTTGAAACTGGACCTAACCTAACCTAACTCGTATTGCTATGAAGATGCTTATGGATAAAATTTGGAATAAACTCTATTGAAGTATATAGATTAAAACAAAAATTAGAAATATGAGAGAATAAGTTTCATTTTACGTAGTCAAGAAATATATATATATATATATATATATATATATAAATATATATAAATATAATTTGTAATATTTTTGTCACTGCTTGTAAAAAGTAAACGGGAGTGCAATGAGTACGAGTATGAAGGAGACAGTACATAATTTAGGTAAAATTGTCAACAATGAACATATTGGAAATGGAGAGGTAATTATGCAAACAATTTTTTTGTATTTTATTTATATTAATAGTTCTCTAAAACTCACATATTGTATTTGTCTTGTTTATTTATTAATTATTTTATCAATTCTTATATATATTATGAATTTAACATATATAGATTGTTTTATGTATGTACATACACACACAATTTATATCTTTAAATAAACTAATATTATGCTGCTTGTATTGTGACAGGCAATTGTCCCTGAAGAATCACCAGCAAAGCAGAAGTTAAGAAGCTGGTTAAATCGGCGTCTGCGAATTGAAATGACAGATGGAAGAGTATTGAAAGGATCTTTCTTGTGTACTGATCGTGATGCCAATGTTATTCTGGGCTCATGCACTGAATTTCTATCTACAGAACATACAGAAGCAAGAGTGTTGGGATTAGTAATGGTACCTGGTCGACACATTGTTTCAATACACTTGGATGTGTAAAGCAAGATTACTTTTTGCAAATCTGTAAATAATCCATTATGCTTATTTATTATAATTGATTCATAACACAAATGTGTATAGTACATTTATTTCTAAGATTTGTTATTGATAACAAATCTGTAAATCATAAAGAATATAAAATATCAAGATTAATTTTAATTCTTTTATCACAGAAACGATATTTTTGTTTAAAGAATGACAAAACTAAAGTAAAATTAATATATCTTGCAGAAGAAAGAAAATCACATTCAAAATTGTTATTTTTATTGGAATGATAAAAAGTTTTGAGACTCAACACGTTTACTGGGCTGTAAAAAAATCATGCAATTTATATATAACTTATACATATGTATATGCCATACATTGTGCGGATTGTTATATTTACAAATTAACTAAATTATTTCTTTAAGAAATAATATATTTGAAGTTTTGAAATAATTTATTGTATGATATTATATAAATACTATACAAAATATCATAAATAACAAAAGAAATATATTTAACAGTTTTTATGAAGAAAATGATATAATTAAATGTGGAAGATAAACTTGTTTCGAAAACTGATGTATAGTATATATAAGAGATATATACATATATATAGATGTGTGTATGCGCACATACAAAGCTGTGCCATATGAGAAGATCTCCATTTTCTAACAGATATAAAAATTATTTTATTATTTTTACAAGAGTAATGTTACGGTTTGTATACTGCAACTCTATATCTTGTGATACGTGACGCATGATTAAGATACATTTGCAGCAGACACTTGCATGCCAAAAATTTGATATAGTAGAAAAGACTGAAGATAAATTCTCACGGAGAACTGGCCTATTTATTTTGTTTTTTCTATCACCAAATTAGTCAAATAGCTGAATTTGCTATTGTTTGCTTGGCACCTGTGTAACATAATTATCGTAAACAGTTTCTGACAAGATCAACAATTTTTCAATTTATCCCATTGATAACTTCGTAATGAGTTAATGACGAATAAAATTAGTATATATCCTGATAAAAATATGGATTATTCATTAAATGGAACAGCTTACATTGAGAAATAAGCGATCAAACCGCATAATGACGCATAAAGAAATCCCACTTTGATTTTGAAGTCTTAAATGCATTCACCACAAAGGTAACCTACGGAAATTGCCTAAATCGACGGGAGAAGTCATCGATCAATAACAGAGAATCACACACTTTTTATATAAATAACTTATTTCTTATAGTTCTTGATGCTCATCCTCTTCTGGAATTTGCGTGTCTGTTGTTTGTTGTGACTTGTCGTTTTCCGGTAGAACTAACGTGTCTTCCTCAGTGTTAGATGTTTCGGGTCTTTCGGTTTCTTCTTCTTCTTCAGCTGATTCTTTAGTTTCTTCCGTCGAACGCTCGGTTTTATTGCTCGCCGTAGTTTCTGGTTTTGGTTTCCTAATCTTGACCTTATTCAGTAAATACTTAACTTCCCTATCAAGCAGTTCCATCTTTTGTGCTATGTGACGGACTTTGTACTGTACTGGTTGATTTTTCAATGTCTCAGCGAAAGATCGCAAAGCTGTCTGATAATAATCCTGAAAAAAATGTTATTGTTTCAATATCAATACCATAAAAAATATCAAATAAACAGAATAATGTGTGTGTACTATTATATTGCTTTCTACAATCTCGTAGATTCTATTTAAACATGTGAAAAAGTACCTCTGTCTCATTGATCGCCTTCTCTAATGTCTCAACTTCAACAGACGTGATAATTTCCGTCGTTACACTCAAGTTACGCATATTCTCTAAGAATAATCTACTTCCATTCAGCAATGCAACCATTCCTTTCAAAACTTCCGGACGGTCTCGGTGTTCCGAAACTCTCTCGTAGACGTCGTTGGTTAACTTTTGCAGGTCCATCAATTTCTCTTCATATACTTCCGCCTGTGCGCCAAACCCATCTTCATAGAGCCAGTCGGAGATCTCGGTGCACGCTTTTCGGATCTGTTCGGCTTCCTCGTTGGTCGCGGCGGCCGAATATTCCTCAGAATCGAGTTTCTGTTGCGCGTCGATTACGAATGACTCGAGATTATTCAATGCGTTTTCACGACGCGCTTTCTCCTGATCATGTACGTTCAAACGATGTATCCTAAAAATGATGTGAAAAGTACGATATTAAAAAATTGTCACAAAGAAATTGAAGAGAAAAATACTTTGTTACATTTGTTATATTGCAAATATTATAATCTGCTCACTTGTCCTGAGATTCCGCAAGTTTTTCACCGGACAAGATTTGCGATCCCAATTTGATCTCTTTTGTATCGATAACTTCTTTCAACTGAACGATAGTCGGCTTTTTCTCTTTGTCCGCTTTATCTGTCTTATTCGCAGGTTTTTCTTCGTTCACTTTTGTCTCATTCTTCTTTGTTTCCGTCTCCGTTTCCTTAGGCACATCCGGAGATTCCGGTTCTTCATGCACTGGTTTTATATCCTCTTGTGGAGACTCTTCTGTCTTTTCTGATTCTTTCTCGTTGGAGCCTAACGAAAAAGTAAAACTTCGCAATTTAATACACTCTGCATATATTTTGATAATTTATAACAAATGGAGCTTTTAATGTTGCTGCGTTTTTGTTTTAATACGCATTTTACACATCTCTCTCTCTCTCTATTATCTTTTATTTAGTAAAACTGCAAAAAATGATTTCTCTTTCTCTTATAACGTGTTTTATTTGTTGAAGAATATAATTTTTTGTCAAAATGTAGATAAAGAAAAATTAGAATAATGTAAATATCACGAACATCAACGTCCGTGAATACAATATTATAAAGATCCATAGTTTGCATCATTTTTTGCATTGCCTTCACACAAACCTGCGAACAATTTACTAATTGAGCCAAATATTGACGAAGTACCCTCTTCTTCTGCGACGTTAGTGCTCAACTTTTCCGAAAATAATTCTACATTCAAGAGATTCAATATGCCACTATCGTCCATGTTAAAATGCGCTTTGACTCCTTTGATGTCGGCACCTTCTTTGGAATGTTTTTCTATAGCTTTCTGTACGCCACTCAACGATATAGCAGCTATATTGGTATCACCTATAGATCTGTAATCAATTAAATGTTGTCTTTTAAACCTAATTCTTGTCAATTTGTGTATACACACAAACAGAACAACTGCGCAGATACTTACGCCACTTCGCTGCGAGGCAAATAATCCAATTCAGAATAATTCACATTAAATTCAAAGTCTTCTGTACACTTATTAAACGTAATAATTTTCTTTTGTGGGAAAGGATTCATTTTGTTAAATAAGGTCTTTCTCACCTGTCAAAAAAGAAACCGTCCAAAAGTGTGACTTCAATATGTAGGAAGAAAATTAAATATAGCTAAGACTTTCAAACACAGAGAGAAAGAGTTGTACAACCAAATTTTACCTGTTTAACTTTGTTATCAGTAACTCTATCAAACACTATCTGAATTGGGAACAACACAGCATCTTTTGTGACAAATTTCTTGACTTTGAAGCCCTTACTGAGATCAGCCGCTTTATAGGCGGAACCCAAAGCAGCTGCTTCATCCGCATTCACTTTCTTCGACAATTCTGTTTTAACATGTTGAGACAATACTTCCTGTACTTTCGGCATACGAGTACCCGCTCCCACTAATACAACATGTGATATGATGTCCATTGTTAAACCTGAAACAATTTTATATTATATAAGCATTTTTATGATCCTGTTTAGTTAACGCATGTATTTTCGAAGATATTTACCTGAAGTATCTAAAGCAATCTTCACAGGATTTGCCACACGTTCGAACAAATCGGCACATATCTCTTCCAATTTCTCTCTTGTTACTTGCAGTCTAAAGTCAATATCATCTATTAAGCCTTCGATCTGAGCAAAATGATCCGCATTGGCGCTGAGCACGGTTTTAACACGTCCGGCTTCCTTGAATAGCTTTGCCATTGCTCTTGGGCTATCAAAGACGGATTTTGACGTCTTCTTCAACGCGTCGAATTCCTTCGCTAAATAATCCCGCAGCCTGATTTGCATTTCTAGACCACCGAGCGTACGGTCATATCCCACACCCAAAACAGTAATATGGGGATTAGTTTCAACAAAACCCCTTTCTTTCGTTTTAACATTTTGATAGCTAACAACTGCCGCTGTGGTACTACTGGCCCCCATATCGTAAAACATGATATAATGAGCAGAATCATTTATTTCAGTTCTACCAAACACAGCGTAATTCAAAGCAACAGCTGTATAATCATTCAGGAGCTGTAACACTTTCAGGTCGGCCAGTTCCGCCGCTTGAATCAACGCTCTCCTCTCGGCCTGATTAAAGAATCCAGGTACGGTGATAACTGCTTCGTTGATCTTCTGATGAGCGGAAGCTTCCGCATTCTCCTTGCCTTTGTGCAGTATTTGCGCGAGTAACTCTTCCGGAGTGTACGTTGTATTTTCATTTAACTTGAAGGCTATAGTTTTTCTCTCATTGTCAGCAATGATATTATAGTAAGGAAATCTCTTCATGTACAGTTGTACTATCGGATTGTTTATAGGCTTTCCTACAAGATCTAGAATATAAGAAAACATGTTCTGGGGAAATCTTACTCCTACCACTTGAGCATCTTCGCCGAAAAATCTCTCCCCTTCCCTGAATGCAATCGCCACTGGTGTTTTCCTCTTTGATTCTTTGTTTAAAGCTATTTCCATAGGAACACCGGGCTGCAGAGCAAAATTTCAGAGTGTCAAAAACTATTTTGTCAATATTTTAAGTAAAAAAAGAAAACAAAAAACAACAAGACATGCAATTAAAAAACTCGATTTTAATTTACGTACCGAAACAATAGCGACCTTCATCCATTCGCTACCAATGTCAATGCTCATAACTGCTAATTCCTCGCTGATGCCGATAAAAGTGGCGAGGACGAGTAAACCCAAGGTTGTTATCGACATGGTTCTTCGCGAAAGTTCCATCTGGAAACGAAGCAATTTCGAATATTTCGAGAAACAAAGCGTCGAGAAAGATTTTGGAAATTATGTTGCAGCTTGGTGCAAAAGAAAAATATATATTCTTGCGCTGATACACGAGGTGTTAGCTGTCAGATGTGGTTAACAACGAATACCGGCGACGTAAGTTGTAAACTAATACAAAGTAAATAACGTGTGCTCACCTTGCGTTCGCGTTTACGACAGATAAGCGCGTTATTCAAAGGCGAGTCTCAGCTGTATAACATTCAGAACACACATTCGCGCATAGCAATCGTTTTTTTTTTCAAACCAAAAAAATTTTTCGAACCTTATCTCGTCTACGCTGCTCTGTTGCTCTCATCGGCGAAATTCCGTGTCGCGGATACCATGTGTTGGTGTGGCACGTTGGGATTGGTAAATCGGCGTACGAATACTGACGTCGTATTGGTCCGCGTTGGCAAACCAAAACCAATTGCAATGCGATCCGCGTGCGTAACGTACGTGTGTATAATGCATGAATACGTATTACATACACATACAAGGTGCTTAAAGTCTTGTGTCTACCAATGCTGAAAATCGGAGACTCTCCGAGATCTGAGAATCTCGACAGAGAAGGAATCGACCAGACGCATTGGCCGCGAATACAAAAGTGTTTTACACTCTTGATAAAATGCAATCGATAAAACTTTGGAATGTTTTTATATTTTGCTTGACTTCCACACATACACACACATTTTTAGGCAAAACTTTATTTTATTTTTAATAAAATTAGTTTCTTACATATATATGTGTATACATATATAATTTAACTCCTAAAAACTGAGAGAATTCTTACTTGTCTAAACCTGTAAAATCGATTTATTTACTTAACTTCAATAACACATGAGAAATATACAAAAAAAAAAAAAAAAATACACACGCGCGTACTCACACACACACGCACACACACGCACAAAGAGAACAATGACAAGTAAAAATAATATTGGGAAGTGCAGTAAAGAAACTACTAATTATATAATATAATTTGTGAAAAGTATTTTAACACAAGCGGCATATTCAATTTTATCACAAAAGTCGCTAATTTTCTTATTTGTTAGATGTTATTGTAGTTTTACGCGTGGATGCATATTAATAAATGTGTAACTATTTTCTCAATTCCAGTAGATATTACCATCATTATGAAAACGTTTAAGCAGTAAGAATAAATTTGACGTTGCTGATCAAAGTAGATTTTCAATTTGAAGCAATGTAAGATGTACTGATTTTACAAAAATCTCCAGTCAAGTTTCTTATGTGATACTTAACATGTTCACCGCAGCAGCTTGTTTTGATCAGAAAGGCTTAATAATGTGCTTTGTGTGAACATGTTAATTGATTGTACAGTAATAAAAAGTTTTTCGATCAACGTGGACACACGTCACATGCGTATCTATTAACCCCACTGATCTTCAGACCGACCGAATTTATATATAAGTGAGCCTGCAAATATAAACACATTCTGCAGGAACAATCCGACACCAGGCCAGTGATGTGGTGCACCTACAAAAATAACTCAATAACATATTTGTTTTCCTGATTATTGCACATGTTAAAGATACAAGTTTACCTGCGGCTACAAAGTTGGCAAATAGAATCCAACAGGCTGCTATTACTGCCGCAAATCCCATAACAAATCCTATGAACAACCAACTCCTCGCACCTTTTGCTCCTAAACAGCCACCGTTGTAAGCTTCCCCTCTTATCTGTGCATTTGTTACCGAATTGACCCTGTAAAAGAAAGAGTAAACTAAATTGCTTGTATCAATGGGAAGAGAGAAAAACAGAGTATTCTATTAAAACAATAATCTATATATATATATTGAACATGTGACTGTAAATGTTACTTACATAAAGAGCGATATAGTGCCAAATATTCCACAGACATGATATGCGTTTGCCATTTCACTTGGATACTTTGCATGAGCATCTATTATAAACCACCATCCTACAAAAAACTAAAGCAACACTTCAGTAGACCTTAAATTCCGGACTTCGTGAAAATAACACACGATATATGTACGTATATATATATACACAAGAAAAACATATCCTTTGTATGCTGGATGAGTGTACAACAAGTTCTGTAAGTGAGAGTGCAAACTTGGAGATTTACCAGTGTGCCTGCGAGAATGGAAACCAGGGCATTTCTTTTCTCGCCGCCCTCGAACCAGACGCATGACGGCACCTGCATGCTCTCAAAACAGGACGTCATTTTGCCCGCGACGACTTTTGTTTAAAGCGTCAAAAAGTTTACTGATCGACAGTTAACCTTAAACAATATGACAGACAGTGACAGATCATTGCGTTAAACAACAGTGCGCATGCAAAAATAAAGGCCGTCGCACACAAAATGGCATAAAGCTGCATGAGCACACAGCATAAAGATCATATCGATCATGAAACTCGATTGCGTCAATCGATCGATTATTCCAACAGAATTGACCATTCGCGTCAGTTGTTTATAGCAGAATCGATCAATCACAGTTGACAAATTTTAATCGGCCGATTTGCATTAATAATCGAAACGATGGGACAAGTGCAAAAATTGCAACAAGTGCAATACGAACAGATTCCATATTTCCATTGCTCTCTGCTTATGTCAAGTCAAAGATTAGGTTAGATTAGGTCGAGCGCACGTGGTGTGCGTGCACGAGTGTGTTTTGATACTTTTTATCGATTCTGACAGAAAAAAAAACGGATAGAATAGAATAGAATTGTAAACTCAGCGTTCTCAGCATGTCAATCGATTTGGGATTTGTGAAGAAATGCGAGTCGTGGCGATTGGAGAGCAGATTCTTTCCCAGCAAAGTGGGTGGCAAGCCGGCCTGGCTCGGTCTGACAAACATTCCCGGTAAAAGCGACACGGAGTGTGAGTACTGCGGCGATCCTTGCGTATTCTTGTGCCAAGTCTACGCACCGTACACAGATCCCGACGCGTTTCACCGAACTGTGTATATTTTCATATGCAAGAACCCAGATTGCTGTAGACCGAGTCAAAATGGGAATATAAAGGTTTTCCGATCGCAGTTGGCAAGATGCAATAGTTTTTACTCATCGGAACCACCTGTGGAGCAGATGGACTGGGGCAAAGATGTTGGTGAGTATTGTGGCACAAATTTGCCATGTGACTATATTGTAAATATGTATATAGAATGGAATAAACAAACGCAATAAATTGTTTTCCTTTAGATGTGTCAAAATGGACGAAAACTTGTCGAGTATGTGGAATTTGGGCACCTTCTTATTGCAGCAAGTGCAAAATGATCAATTACTGCTGTCGCACACATCAAGTATACGACTGGAAGAATGGCCATAAAGACACATGTGGCACGGAGAAGGATACTAACAGTAACAGTTTTCTATTTCCCGAATATGAAATTGTTATAGACACTGATGTTTCCATGGACGAAAGTATTGAAAATATCGATGAGTTTCAAAGCGAACAGGAAGAACTCGAAAAGTACAACAAGATGGTTCAAGATGGCAAAGCTGGGACTCTTCAGCATGAAGATGTTAATGACGACTTGTCACAAATGGCAAATAGTGACGAAAAAGATGAGGTATTCGCAGAATTTTGTGCGAAGATTGATGAATACCCAGATCAAATTTTAAGGTATTTTATTATTTTGGTTTTTGTGTGAAAGATTTTGGCAACTTCGATAAATAATGTTTAAGTTATATTTTCAGGTATGACAGAGGAGGAAAAATCTTGTATATCTCGCCACATAATCAAATAGAAGATGTACCAAAATGTTCAGAATGCAGTGGTGACAGGCAGTTTGAGTTTCAGGTAAAGTGTTTGTATTTGGTTTTTATTTATAAACATTATTTTGCAATTACTTATATTATTCAAGAAGAGGAACTTAATTAGAAACGTTTTTGCACGTTGTACTCAAATTTTCTTTTTATATTTATGCAAAAAATTTTAATTTTCTGTTATAAAGTCATGTAATTTGAAAAACATCCTTATTTGCAGATAATGCCACAGCTGTTAAATTTTCTCGACTTAAGAGACATCAAGTGTCTTGATTGGGGAATATTGGCCGTTTTCACATGCAAACGATCTTGCCCAACCAATGGGAAGTACATAAGAGAATATGTATTTAAGCAGGACATTGTTCAAGAGACAAGCTCAGAAAATGAATCACAAATAAATCAAAGTACCTAAATATATACTTGATTTAATCATTTCGGGATGTTATAATGTTTAAAAATTAAAATCAAATTGTTTTTATCGAAAGTTATTTAAATAAACTGTATATATACTGTTACAAAATTTACAAATGTGTAACAAGGTAAAGGAAGAGTGTGTTTAACAGACAATAGTGGAAAGAAGGAGAGGAAACAAGACGGAAGATGAGCGACGTTATTGGTTGCATGTCGAGCTCGCGCATGTGCGGCTGATTTGCGGCCACGCTGAAACATCAAAAGATGCCGACGATAGAGAGTTTGCGCTACTGTATATAAGTAACACCGTGCTTGCGTCTTGTGCCACACTGTAGATACGCGAAGCGCGCCGCGCGATGCGAGCCCGCCGGTTGTTCGGCGAAGGTGGAGGGGGTTAGGTCGGGTCGTATCTTCCACGAGTGTTCGGCGACTGCTCGGCGCTCCACGGCACACCGCGATAGTTGACAGACTGCGACGGATACGGCGGTTCAACACTTGACAGCGTCGTCGTGTCGTCGCGACCGTCGTCTCTTCCTCGCGCGCTCGCTGGCGAGCGTCGGTGGCGTCGTCCAGTACACCTGTGGATTGATCCCGTCCCGGTGAAAACGAGGGCGAGTCTCGCTGGCTCTACGCCCTCTCTTCCTCTCTCCCTCTTGTACGTCTCCCCGCTCGTCGTCTCTTCATCCCTTCAACCGTCGCTCGTCGTCGTAGTCGTCGTTACGCCGACCGTACGAGAGCGCGCATACGGCCGGCTGTACCGCATCGGTTGCCGCGGCTTCCAACACATCACAGCCCCGTCCGTGCATCGCGCCGCACATACCTGTCGATAATCTGAGGGAAGAGCTACCAGAAGAAAGCGAGAAACAAGCCAGGCACTGTGTATTCCCGGCCTAGTGACCTGACCTTGGATCGGCACGACCAGGTATGTCCGTTGCTGCCTCTCACATATGCACGCTCGAGAGAGCGAACGACTAATTCTTCCAGGAGATGTTCGATATAGCGATAGCACCACCACGGGCGGTAGAGAGGGTTGAGATTGATTACAGTTAGTACTACGGCGGCACGCACGCTATTAATTCGGGCCGCTTAACGCGCGTACACATTACGGATAAGAGGATTTGCGATTAGTGATAGGTTTGCGCGCTGCTATCTCGATATCATCGATATGTCCTTTTATGTAGTTTTCCCGTCCCAAATGCGTGCATTTCGCGTGCTGATCTCCTCGCATTAATATCAATTAGTTTACGACGAGATGTAACGTGAGTTTCAAATCGAAGCGCGCGCGCGTGTCTATCCAGAAAAAAACTTTTCAAACCGAAAGAACTTTCCATATACTAATTAGGTTTTTTCTTTTTAACTCTCGGTATCGCGCACACACAACAATTACACAATTTTCGTTAAATACCCGCTTCTCGTGTATAATAACGAGAAGTATCCGAAAAGTTTTGCGAAAACGCAAGGAGTATTTCTCCCTCCCCCCCTCCATCCCCCGTCCTTCCGATGTACATGTTTGCAATTAAACTCTTTGTAAGCATTTATCCGTTATCACGCAAAGCCGGTTTATATCGTTAGTCGAGCTATTCGAGCTATCGCGGACGGATAAACGCTCGTTCCTCGCTATAACCGAGCGTAGCGGCGGTATATGGTCTGATTCGACGCGTCGTCATCCACTGTGCTGTCGGTGCAAGCGACTGCTCGCACCACTGACGGCGTTGATCTCTCTAAGCCGTACAAATATCGCAGGGCTCCGACGAAGAACCGGCAAGAGGTTTCATTTACTGAAGAAATTCGAAGAAAAACATCTCATGTACGTTTGCGTCAATAAGTCAGTTTGTTTTTTTTTTTTTTTTACTAATAAATAATTTACGTTTAGACAAGAATTAATCTTGTTGAATAAATCCCAGTGGCATTTATTCAACAAGAATAATTATTAAATGTGTGAATATTAAACGTAACACAATTCTCAATGTTTTTAAAATATTTTAAAATATTGTGCATTATTATTTTTTAAATATTAATAATTTTTTAAATATTATACGTAATATATATTAGTTGCAATTATTTCTGCAATAACTGCCGGCGATATTTATTCAGTTATTGAGAGACCGCGGCTTTGTGGTAGAAATTTTATTTTTGTGCTTGCGTTTTTGTCAACAATCTCTTGTTTTGCGATTTTTTTTATTATCTGTTGCGTTTTATAACGCCGTTCTCATTTGCTTTTCTCGCGGATCTATAGTAATCTCCGTTTCGGTGGCTCTCACGGGAATCTTAGCGTGCTTTATCTGCGCTGGACGCGGCGCGCGGAACGATGCTTCGGAGAAACAAAAATCGTTTGCATATTAATAATTCATAGAAAACGTGTGTAAAAAGACAAGTAAAATGTACGGTTGACTCCTCGACGCGCACAGTAATTCATTCCCTAAATCTTCCGTCGTCTCGGAAGAGACTCTTTCTCTCCCATTGCGTAACACATTTATCATTTGTTTACTACTGTTAGGTTGAAAATATTAAAAAAAAAAAAAAAAAGATAATATCTGTCTTCTCATAAGTTGTTGAGAAAAGATTTTGTTTTTTGTTTGAAATTTAATCAACACGTAACTGCGTAGCATCGCGCAAAGTTTATTACACGAAGTTTAAGATGCATCTCTGCACGCGTGGGAATTAATTAAATTAGTTGATGTGTAAGATACGTGTATAAGTGGCACGAGTACATCGCGTGCGCGCGCGAAAGGATTCGTTCAATTTGTTCGGGCGTTGTTCTTATATTTCGCGACAAGTTGCAAAGTGCCTCTCCTCCTCGCTTCCGTTGTACAGCAGGTGGATGGCAAGTGTCCAAAAGCGAGTTCGAAGCGAACCACGTCTTGTAAACGTCGGTTTTAACTATTCTCCTCGTTTGATTTGCCTATCTGAAAGTCATTGTGTGCGCTTGCTCTGAGCAAGCTGGCGCATGTGTGTATTATGTAATATTACTAGCGTATCTACCCGCTATTACATTCAACCGAATCGCTTTAGACTCGTAACGAAGCGATAGAAAGTGCTTTTAGAAACGGAAGAGAGAAACTCGGTTCTAAGATTCTAATTAAGAAAGAGAGAGAGAGAGAGTGAGAAGAGAGAAAGAGAGAGGGAGGAAAGGAGGGAGAGGGGAAAAATTTTTATCGTTTCCATCAATTTTTAAGAAGCAAACTTATAAAATTTCTTACGTCTAATAGTAGAAGTAGTTTCGCGAATTTATAGAGGTTTACTTTCCTACCTTTTTAAAAGTTTCAATCAGAACTTTTAATTTCTCGGATTACACGAGAAAGAAAAAAAAAAACAAAAAAAACGTAGAGAGAAACGTAAATTTTTTCAGACACAAGTAACGATACAGGCATCGTCGACCGGTTGGATTTCTCGCGCGAAACAAATCTCCGATGCAAACAAAAATAAAAATCGCGACAACGACGTTGGCGGTTTGACCTTTTGTGTGTCAGCGGATATTATCCCTGTGCCGCGCTCACCTTTCAAACACGCGGAAACATTAATTAACGGTTGGCATTTTATTAGATACGAATTGGTGTTATATCACATAATGAAGTTCTCTCGTACAAATCATGTAAAGTAGTTTATATCGCTTTTCCTGCGCGAGCTCCGCGCGCGTATCGCGAAAATTGTTACCCAGAAAAGTTAATCACGCGCGTTGGCCGAATATTTTGTTTCTTGTTTTTGGTGTTTTTCTCGTGTTTGTTATTTGTTATTCGGCGAACACACACACACATCATATTGTTGTTATTCTCGTTTGACGAATAATGACAAAAAACATTGCGCGGTGTGTTGCGCCGGGCGCAATGACAATCGAATCGCAAATTAATCTCGCGGCGAACACAAAAGTTAGAATTCCATTCGCGTTTCCCATTAAAAATCCTATTTATTATTTGTTATTTTATTAATCCCATTATTCTTTCATCGAATTTGCGTTTGCGTGCGACGCGCGCGCTTTGTTATTCCATATACAAACGTTGGTTGTTAAACTACAGTACAGTTACACTTCTTCTTTGTACGTTTCCGCTGTTATCTTGCGAAACGAACGTAATACTCGTTGTTGCGTCGTTGTCTCTTCGTCACGCGAAAAAAGAGAGAGAAAAGAGTTTTACTATAACAGAGGTTGGCGAGACAACTTGATGTAGCGCAAAAACTGTGTGTGTGTGACACGATATTTATTTAATTATTTATTCATTGTATTCAAGGCGCGCTTTCTCATCGGAACACCGGTGTTCTTTCGATCACCTTGAACGCCGCTTTAATTTTTAACCGCTTCGAGAAGAGTACATAAGGTCGACGAATTCAGGTCCACGAAATACACGAAAGAGCTTCGACTACTCGCAACAGAAAGGTCGGAAAAAGGAGGTTAATGCTTTTCCGAGCGCTCGCGCGCGCGATGTTGCGCGCACAAAACATGATGTCGTACAGCGTCCGCGTCGTTTGTAAAGCAAGTTGAGTTAAAAGGTGGGTTTAAAGGGACCGGTCGCCCTTCCCTCCCCCTCCCCCCTTAAGTATCGAGGAATATTTAAACTTGACGGCAAAGCTTTTTCGGAGGCTGCTTTCCTCTCTCCTCCGCGCCTCAAGTTACAGCTACGTGACGTGCGATCGTGACGATATAAAAGTAACTTCGTTTCGATCGGGGCGCAGAGACCTATCCTCTTCGCGATCCTCTACGCTTGCTCTGAAAAGTGTGCGTGCGTCTCTATATGTTCGGCGAAAACTTGTGAGACCTTGTACACTTTCTTACACATTTCTTCCCTCTTTTCCTCAAAAAAAAAAAAAAAAAAAGAGAACCAGTTTGTTCCAAGTCGCACATTTTGTTGAAATCCTATATTTAAATCACGTTAAAAAGTAATTATTAATAATCGCTTAGAAAAAAAAAGTACAACGGCAATATCAGAAATGATGATAATTGTCGTCGTTGTTGCGATCTGAAATTGCACAAGTGCACATAATACGATAACATAAATGATAAACGCGATTCTACGATATATCGGACGCAACGAAAATATAGGAAATTGCACATCGGTGTAATTTATTTCACGGTGATCTCGAAGCGATGTAAAATTGGAACATATATAATCGATCCGGAACGCTTTCTCAAGTTTTCCACGGAAACTTTGCAATTTGTGTCACCGTGCTTTCTGTGTTTCTTCCTCCGTAATTTATCGGCGGCGGAATATTGTTGAACCAAATGGCCGGGACTTCCATTTATACGATATTCTTGTTGCTCTCATCTTCTCAGATGTTTGTTGTTCTCATCTTCAACGTGACATTCGTCATCGCCGCGTAATCTTTTGGCGATAAAAGATAATAGCGTGCTTCATCTCAGTTTTGCGCGCTTCTTCTTGAACGAATTTCTGTTTTTATCCGATGTGTAACGCAAAGTGTGTCGCGTATAATTTCGCGCGAATATATTTGATTATGAAATTTTGCTACTTTTTTTTTAAATATTTTTAAATTACTTAAATTCGAGAAGAGTTTTGCCGTTGAGTGAGAAACTGATAGTTTTGATCCCCTCGTCTCGAGTTTTGATCCGCGAGGAATGACGAGTCCTGCGCGCGGTAAAAGCGTGCTCTATTCTGTTCATCGCGGGCGAGATTCCTTCGACGATGTCCATCGAGGTGAACGACATCCAGGTCGATCCAGGAAATACGGTAAATCCTTCGATTTCCTAGAAAAGCCTTTCGCGAGATGCCGCGTCACATTTTTACGTAACAAATATCCGACTGTCTTCTTTCACGAAAGCGAGTTTATGACGTGATCGCTTAACTTTCTCTATATCCACATTGTCATCATTAATGAGAAAAAGTTTATCGAAACACATGTATCTGTGGAAAATTGTGAAAAATGAAAAGTTTATGCGCGATGTAAAAGAAAATTCTTATCGTCTTTGTCGGACTTCAAATATATATCCGTTACATATTTGAGAATAAATGTTGAAAGTTCTTTCAAACAAACAAATGTTCTCTTGATGAGGCGCGGTCGTTATATTTTCCTCCCGCGAGGAAAATAATATAGAGGAATATAATTAAATATTTGTTGTTTTTCGCGAGCGTCTGATTTGTTTTTTCTGTTTTTACATCAACTTTCTTTCTATTCGACAGTTCACGCTGGTTGATACCGCGAGTGATAAACAAACAAAAGGACAAAGGCAGAAGAAAACTGTTTCTACGAAATGGTACATAGACGATAAAGAGACACGTTAGCTCGTGCAGCTAGAAAAATGCTTCTGGTCTGAGGAACATTCAGCAACTTTCGCGCATGTAGCGTGTCCTATTTCCCACATAATAAGATACCGTCTTTCTCCTTCTCTCGTGGCGCATTGTACGTTTCTTGCTTCGTTACCAACAATTTCCGCGGCGCAGCGACCGCAAGTTTGCGACGCGCGTTACGAATCGCGAAAGCAGCGCACGTCGCGCACAAGCACCACGCCGCCGTGATTCAGCCGCCACCGGAATCAATTTTTCACGCACAATTCTCTCGTTTCTCTCCCCTTTTCCCGCTCTTTTTACTTGTGGATTTTTCTCCTGGGAAATGACAGATATTCTCAGCGTGCGCGGAACGCGATGAATCGCGGCTTTAATGATGAACGAAGAACAGTCGTTCAACCAGAAGAACAATCTCGTCGTGCTCGGATTTAAAATGCGCGTAACATTTTCTCTCCCTCTCTCCCTCTCTTTCTCTCTGATATTTATATTATAAAATAGAAGATCGTTTTCAAATCAAACGCCAACTCTGACCATGAACGTGTTATCAAACAATTTATGGTTTTAACAGCAACGAATAGTAATAATGGAAAATAGCTTTGAGTTACGGACAATGCCGCTATTACAAGCTCATTATCGGTTGCAGACTATAAGTGGCCTGTAATCTGTTATCGCATTTGCCAATAATTCGAACTTACTTACGGGATAATCGAAGCGAATTTCAGCGGTCCTTGAGTTGCTCCAAGTTATCATCGAGGGCATTACGACGCATCGATTCCAAACGGGAAGGTTATATAGGGAAAACACATTGTAACTTGCAAAACGATTTTGAATTGAAAAAGAGAAAGAAAGAAAAGAGCGCGCAATTGCACCTCTCGTCAAATTCAAAACCTCGGTTTTGTTGCTTCAAGTTTTTTTTGCGGTGCATCGATTGCGATCGTAATCTCCTCGTTAATATCTTGTGCTTTTTGTTTTTTGCATCGGCAGTATCTTTATTACTGCACTTTATTTACCGTGTAACTTCTCACGAGGAGTTTGCGTGCGCGGCGTGATATACGTTTCATTAGCATAATTTTGGTCAAGAAAGAAAAAAAATCTGGATCGTACGAACGATCCAATTTTGCTTGTGAGAAAAATAACAATTTCTGACATGGTTTAAACTCTCTCTCTCTTTCTCTCTCCGCCTCGCTGAAAACTGCAAGTAACCGCTCAGTAATAGATTTTTGATAGGCGAATAAAAATAAGGTCTCTCTTGATAAAAAGACGTGAAATGCCGCCGCGTCGTATTTTCTATTATAATGAATTATTTATGTTGCGACACGAATTTCACCGTTTAACAGCACGCGCAGCGATGAGAACACACGTCGATTTCTCGATGTGTGCGCAGACACACACACACACACACACACGAGATGTGTGTTCGAGCGGAAACATCTTGAATGGTACACGAATTTTCCGAACGTCGTCTGTGTTTGCGCACAATCCATTTTCTTCACTTTACAACACACACCTGACCGCCGTTTCTCTCGAGTAACACCGGGGCGAATGGCGGATTAAAGATCACAGTTTGTCTTTGGCGTTTAACACTATGAAATTTCCACGTGCAAATTTTACTAGGTAAGTCAAATTGACTTTATATATGGTTGTTCGTGCTCGAAGTCGTCCCTCGTCGTCCTTTCTCCTTAATCGTCTCTCGAAGTCAGCGCCCATCTCTCGCGGAGCTCGCGTATATAATTGACAAGCGCTTAAAAAATTACGAAGTAATTTTACTCGACTATACAATTTTGTTTCCTGATGTTTTAAAATAAAAATCAGAAAAAAAATTTATAAAATATATGCGATATCTATATAGCATCTATAAAAAAACATTGAGATATATATTTTTACACGGTCGCTTCAACTTGCCGAATCCTTTCCGCTTCATTTCCAGTTTATATCACGTCAAATATTTGCATTTTTTTTTCTAACATTCGGTACAATTATATACTTTTGCCGTCTTTCGTTCAACGAAGATCCTTTTACTCTCTTGGAATTACGCGGAATTTATTTAGCGTCTCGTCGCGAGAAACGTCGAGTGTATACGCTGAGTACACACAAGAGAGAGAGAGATGAACGCACATTTTAGAAAGGAGCGCGCGATGGGCGCCTTATTAAGCCTTCGCCATTTCGTAGATATTCTGAAAGCGTACATAATTCGCAACGAGCTCCAACGTTGAAGAGGTACATGACGAATAATTCAGACACCACCGCGCCAAGCAATTTGTCTCCCATTGTGTAATGGGTGGTCTTTAGCCAGCCTAACTTGCGCGAGTATATTTTGGCAACGTCGTCCCGAGGTTTGTCGTCAATTAGCATTAGTGAAAAGTAGTTTTGCGTCAATCCATTTCGATAACAACCGCGTTTACCGCTTTTCAACCCTTTCACAATGCTCGCTCATTCGTACAAAAGCCCCGTCGCAAAACGCAGCTCGCAGAAACTCGAATAATCACATTGGCCGAATCGGATTTTCTGCAACCTGCGTTTTCTTGCGCAAACTACGCAGACGAAAATCTCTTATACGTCGAGTTCTACTTCCGACCGGAACTTCGAAGCGACGCAAATGACATTCGTAGACGCGGATGTTTCTTCGCGCGCGGGTCACGCGCTTGAGACTCGCGAGATGAACAATTGGATAAAACGCGCGACGCGGGGAATGGTGCTGCGTTTCCTCTTTATCTAATCCATTAACCCCTTCTGATATCTTGCGCGTGCGCGCGCGCTACGTCGTAAGACAATCGGCTGAGAAGAACCGGACGCGGGAGAGAAAAATCGCTCGGAGGTGTGGGCACGTGTTTGTGTGCGCGAACGAGCGGAATCATTGCCTCGTAAAGGGGAAAAAGCTCGGTTATGGTGAAACATCAGAGCACGGGTGGGATTTGTAGGTAAAATATTACGTGATATCTTCTCTCGCGCGTCGGAAGGAAAACTGCCCCGCGGCACACGCGCCGCGAAGACTTCTCTTCGAAAAAGACCTCTCTCTCTTTCTCGGCGTTGTGATAACGCGAGAAAGTGCAAGCGGAGGGTTTGTTTCACGACGACGACGACGACGACGATAGGTGGGTGTCGTTCGTTCCTCATTCGTCTGCGGCTGATGTTCGACCCCAATTTCATTCGTCGTCTCATATGTCACTTTTCCCTCCTATTTTTTCTCCCCTCAAAACGAACCCTCACATATTCATATATACGTACGACTTCGAGAGCTGTTTGAAATGTGATATGGGCGAAAAAAAAACAAAAAAAAAAAAAAATGAGACATCGATACGTGCCTTTTCCTTTTATGTGGGGCGCTCCAGAAACGCGGTCCCTAAGAAACAAGAGCGGAAAGAAACCGTTTCTCGGTCGAAGTCGCGTGCACGACTTTGTCGTCGTCGGACGTGCACGCAAAAATCATGCGATTTTGCACGAAGAAGTGCAAAAGTGTGACTCAGCTGTTCTCGCGGGGGTCGCGTGTCGCGAGATCGGAGAGATGTCTTATTATAGTGTCCGCGCGCGGGCCATGCAATAATTATGCGATTACGCTTCGCCGGTTGACGTGTTACTTGCATTATTTATCAGTCGATTCACGAAAGCGAAGTTTTCGCGAGCGGTATTATAAATAACGTCGCGTTTCGCTATGCAACAATTGCATAGCACGCAACCTCCAGTATTTTTTCTATTTACCTTTTGTCGCGACGGCACACACGCCGCGGTCTCAACGTCATTCATCGGGACCGTAAATAATATAATAATATCGGACGGATTCGCGCGCAAATATAAACGGAAGAGATGCGCGTATCTCGCGCGTATTTTTTATTTATTTCGCCACGTGAAATTTCCTTCCATTCGCGAGAGAGAACTGTTTTGCGCGTTGATTCTCTATGTCCGTGCGTTTTTTCTCGGAAGCGCAAATGTGTTTATAACAGCATTATGCGTTACACGATACACACACACACACACACACACACACGCACAAAAGAAACGTACACCGCGCGGAAAAACCATCGTTTTTCATTCCATACCGAGTATATACAAGAAGAAACATATTTCATATTTTTCTTTATTCTTCAAGAGAGAGCATGTGGTAGCAGCACTTGTGTCAGCTGTGTCACGAGTTTCGATAAATATCGCGGGTAGCTAACGACGTAGTTGTTGCATATATAGCATCATCCATCGGATGCGATAAAATTCGTCCCTGGACGAATTTCAAACCACTTGTATTCCATTGTCTTTTCTATTTGCAATACGACTGATACCGAGTTCGATATTCTTATCAACGGGCGAAAAGGGTTGTTGTGCGTCGAGTTACGCGCGCATATAAATTTTCCGATCGAGCAACGCTCGATCTAACAATTTCGTCCGCTGTGACGCGCGGACAACGCCAGTTTGCAATTAATTCGCGTGACAACGATTGAAGCCATTAATTTTCAATCGGCCGAGCCCGAGCGATTACGCATTAATCGTAGCTTCATTAATTAGTTGCGGTGTCCAAGGATAACGGCGCGAGTGCGAAACCGGAACACGATCACACCCGGGTCACTCTTGGATGAGTTACGAGCCGATTACGGTGTTTATGCTAATTCGCGATCCGGCTGCTTGCGTTTATATCTGTTATTTTGCTTTGAAATTAACTGAAAATTCGATTAATTAAAAATTAAATTCGATTCTTTATGACATAATTAAAGTAACTGTTAATAAAAAATACTAGATGTAAGGTAGATTATATTATAACATGTACGATAACGTTTATTCAAAAAACGTGAATCGAGCGCCAAGATTGATGAAAAATCAGATAATTTGCGAAACAGCGGCGCGCGCGGTGATGCCGTTCCGGAAATTCGTTTCGGGCGGAGAAATCTTCGGTAGCTTTTCGCTAGAACTTGCCCGCCGTTCCTTCATCTCACCGCCGGGCGTTGAGCTATCCCCGTTCCAATTTGCTCGGAAAATGTTTTTCCTCGTGCCGTGACTCGAAGCCGCGAACGGGGACGACTTGGAAATTGTAAGAACGTTTTCCGTGCGCGCACGCGAGAAAGAAACGTCCGGACAAGACGAGAAGACTTCTTTCTTCCTCGCTTTTTCCCCGACGCTTATATTTCTTCGCTTAAATACTTCCGAAGTTCTGGTAAATTTAAGAAGCTGAGGAGGAAGAGGGAGAGGGTGAAGGGAGGAAGCCGAACTTCCCAAAGTTAAGAAGAAAAGAATCCGATGCAGCTCGAAAAGTCAGATCTCCGGCGGGGAACCGCGCGAGATATCGATATTTTTCTCTTATTTTAACTCGACTTGAAAAATTTCCAATCCCGCGCGTTGTTTGTATCTTGTTTCGCTGAAATATTCGCGCGAGAAGAAAAAAAAAATGGAAAAATTGCGCCCCTTTTCCCTCGTATTCTCATCGAAAGCCAATTTAAGTAACGCTCTTTCTCTCTCGGGAAACGTTTTTTCTTTGAAGTTAGTCTTAAAGCAGGATGAAGAATGTGCGGACGTTCGTAGTGTTTTTATTCTAATTGAAATCCCTTCGCCCTGAAATAACGATGCAGACGCGTTGCGAATTTCTCTCTTGAAACGCAAAGATGCGAAACTGTCAATTGTGTGGCACATCCGACACGGACGTTTCTTCCTCCGAAACAAAAATCGATCAAGTTTTCTGACTCGAACACGATTTTGTAACCGCAATAATGTTCTTGTCTCGCCTCTCCCCTCCCCAAAAAAAAATCGACACAAAATAATATTCAGCTGCAAACAGCACGCACGCATCTCGGAGATCGTTAGAAAGAACTAAACGATAACACATCCGTGTATCCTATTTCAATTTGATTAATTTGAACTCGATTTTGAGTTTTGAACAGGTTTCTAAACAACCAGAGTGTTGATTAATGCGCCGTGCAATATTCGCGCGAATATATTGCACACATGTAGCGCCAAACTTTCTCGAATCATCGAATTTCACTTATCTCCGTGCATGAGACCAGATTCCTACCGACTGACTATCCACGGGCGATCGCACGAAATTGAAACTGGTCGCTTATCCCGGACGCGCGCACGATCTCATTTCGAAAACCCGAAATGATCGACATCGTCCGATCGACACACAATGCGAGACCGTGTACAGATTAAACGCACCGCGTCGCCATTGTGTACACTATCGCCCCGTGTTCTCATTGTACCCCCTAATTAATTAATTCATACATCTTACAAGGGTTCGTGTGTTTGCACGTTGGATTTTCACCGCTCGCGTATTTCATACATATTTACTTACGATTAACGATTCCGAATTCGACCGTTGCTAACGGAAATGCAAATTTAATGACGCAAATTTTCATTCTGTTGCAGAATTGATTGGCGTGTGTCGCTCTCACGGCCGCACACGTTTTCGTCGTCGCCATGTATGGGATTTAAACCTTCCATCCATCCCGCCGGTACCCGCCGATTCGCGAAGTAGCCGAGCGAAACGCAGAGAGAAGTGAGTGTTCAACATCTATTTCGTACTCGTCAATAATTGATTCTTCAATTACACGATGAGATGTTATTTATTCACGATATGCATATACGGAGTAATCCTTTTTGAAATCATTCATAATAATCGCAACAACTCTCTCTCGTATTAATAACTTTCGCGAAATAGATGCAAATGTATTTCTCGCGGAGGGAATTGCGGACTCGTGAAAACGATTGGTTTAATTGACACGCAAACCTAGCTTGGAATAAACATGTCCGGGAGTAACGAACAATCGTACAATGACGAACAAGTATGATAATTTGACCGATATTTCTCTGCAAAAAAAAAAAAAAAAAAAAAAGATCTTTTCGACGTAAACACGTCGTCCTGTTGCGTTTCCGATCCGGGAAAAACAGCGAGAAAGGCGAGCGAATTTCTCATCTCACGTGATACGTGTATCTCGAGGAATTATTCAGAGAGTTCAACATAGAGGATGAGTTGCGATGCAGCACCGGTATCGATTCCGAATCTCCGTGCAGCGCGCGAAATAACTGATTTTCTTCCGTCGACACGACGCTTTCGTCTGGTAATTATCGTCACAGAAACAGAGAAAGAGAGAGAGAGAGAGAGAGAGAGAGAGAGAGAGAAGAATTATTTATAAATTGTATTATGGAATAGATTGTAGTGGTGAGGGTATTACGAATCTCTGCGAATTTTCTCTTCCTGTGTGATTTTATTTTACTTTAGTGCACAAAGACGTTTCGTTACTTCTCGCTCTCTTTCAAGAGTAACTTCAAACACTATTTACGCAATGTAGTAAATGCTCTAAAAATGTTTCTGAGAACTAGAGAGAATATGAGAAAAAGTACACAAAAAGAAAGTTTCGTACTTTAAGAAAAAAAAAACTACATTTCGAAAACGATACGTTCTGATGTGTAATTTTTTGAAACGCGATATCGTAAATCGATATTTCGTTACAAACTACAAGCAACAATAATTTCCTGGCTGAGCCTTGGCACAGATTTTGGAAACGGAAATTGCATTATAATGAGGTTTGGTTACATGGTTGAGGCTAAAGTCGCGTTGTGTTTGTAATATTCGCTCGAGCGCGAACGATTAGCTTTTGCTCGAACGAACGAACAAACGAACGAACGATGAAATTGTCTTGAGGCGAAAAACAAGGGAACAATCGTAGAAAAATTGCGACGACGATCTAAAGAAGGAGTTTAAACAAGCGAGGCGTAGGAAAAATAGGTTCGCTTCGGGACAGTTTTCCGAAGAAATTCAACGGAGCTCTCTCGTCGTCTATTGGATACGTCGGCATTTTCGAGGATAAAGGAGACTCCATGATACGATATCGAGAGCAGCATTTCGGTCTATCTCCTTAGCGAAAACGGAGAGCGCAAGGTACAATAGGCGGAAAGCGAATAAAGCCGATCTAATTTCAGATTATATCGTGCTTGTACTTTTTGAAAGCGAAGAAATTACTGTGAATAAAGATTGTTTTTTTTTTGTTTTGTTACTTTAACATTCGCATCGAGTACATACAACATAAGTAAACAGACAGGTATATTTTAGGTTATATATAGAGAAGACCAATCGTGCGATTTTGTAATAAGATTATTTAAATCAAGCCGGTACTGCAGTTTCTGTCCGGCGTTTTATTTAATTTGTCGCAACCGGGGACGAGCAATTGAATAATTGCTAAATGCGGAACAACATTACTGTTTTTTTTTTTTTTGTTTTTTTTCCCAGATGTTTAAGGAAGAGCGAGGTCGCTCCTCATGAATATTTTAGTAGCGCGAGCTCTCGGGATCTGCGAACGTAAAAACGCCGCGGAGAAACTCGCGGAACACTTGTGAAATAAGAAAAGCATTATTGCATAATTTTTTTTTCAAGAGCCAAATGGTACGCGAACACGTCTCGCGCGTCTTCTTTTTCCCACGCTTTTGTAAAACAAAAAACTCAAAAACGCTCTTCTCTTTTTGTGGGGAAATACGTACACTTTTACACGAGTACAAGTACGAGTTACAAAAAGTTCAGCTCTCTCTCTTGATTGGTTATACGTTAATTGCGCGTGTGAGAAGGTAAAATTAACGATTGCCATCGATTTCGAGTCGGAAGAGCAGCCGGAAGTTGTTGCTCGCGGGGGCGTTTAAAATCCAACGTGGAAAGTGCGTGACAGAGATGCGATTTTCTTTGTAAAAAAGGGCGAAGAACGCGTGAAATCGAATTAGAGAGCGGCGCTATAAAGTTAACAGATAAAGAGAGAGAGACACGCGCAAACTACCCGATCGCATGACGGAAAACGCATTTTCGGGAAATATCGCCGCTTCTCCCGTTACTACTTTGTCCGTAGTTGTAATTGCTTCGATAAAGCGGATCGAGAGTGATTCGTGGGTGGTTTCGTTTACCCTATCGGGTTGACCCTCATCGCAGTTATTCATTGTGCTTTTTTTTTTTTTTTTTTTTTTTTACCTCGAATTGCGCCACCCACGAGATTGTCTAACTAGATACGTGTTTTGCAACCGGAAAGTACACCCACGCTTTCATATAATCCGCACAACTTGTGCGCGCTCATTTAATTACATAAAATATATAACATCGGAGATGTTTTTTTTTGTTTAAGGAAAAAACAAATATATCAAATTAAGGTACATTAAAGAAATTGGATCTTATAATGTAGAAAAAAAAAATTCAGAAAGAAAAGAGAAAACACCGCGAACGACGACTCGTTAATCAGTCTTTAGGCAATTTCGATCATATTATATTTAATAGACCAATAATTCTCTCGCAATTAGTCGAGTTGCGAATATTATTCACGTTATTACTATACAAACATACGGATACATAATAGAGAATACAAATAACACATATTGCAATATATTTAATGAAATATTTAACAAAGGAAAATATATATGTAGACATATGTATATATATAAATATTGCAATTCATTCAGCCTTTAGGCAATTTCAATGGCGTTTTAATTGACCATAATGTAATAATCCTTCGCAATTAGTTTGCATGAATGAATCATTGCGCCGCGACTGTGCCAAACTAAATGGAAAACGTACATATTATTTATTATTAATAAAAAATATTTATATAACAAAGAGGGAACGAGTTTTTAGCTCATCTCGTTTAGACTTCAATGGCGCTTTGATTGACGTCTCATTTTCGCAGTGCGAGGCTAAGTGAACGAAGTATTCTTTTATATATATATATATATATATATATATATATATATATATATATATT